>JBAMAV010000641.1:0-29982 GCA_037043315.1 Amiota communis
TTTTAATTATTGCTATAGCATGTAATAACAATGATAAACGGCATTTATTCGTATATACTTGCTCTTTGTGTGTAGGTGCTCGCTTTCCTGGTGTGTGTGGTATCCTGGAATGTGTGTTATCCTGGAGTGGTATGTGTGTCACTGGGGTGAAATTGTATGGAATAGACAAAAATGTAGCTGGACTTATATGTGTGTCTCGTATATACTCCACTTCACTTGTGATGCCTTGACACCAGTGTATTTACACCTGCTAAAACGATCACTTCTATTATATCTTTTTAATACTGTATTACATGGACGATAACTTAGCTTTTATTCCATGTCCTGTCACGGTCACCAAAAATATTTGTTAAAAAATTAATTCTTTATTTTTCTTTAGTTTTGTTATAACAAAGAATTGTGGTAAATTACAATAGAATAAAAAACTGTTGTTCAGGTTAAATCGCCATATTTATACAATAAGAAAATTCTCCTTCTTCCTGTTTTTGATCAAAAGCTCCTCAAGTCAATGACCTCAAAAATAGTTAATAACTATTGCAATCTGTAACTGCCATCTACAAAAGATCCGCATTCGCCAATTCGGTGATCTTTTTTTCAGTGCTTTTCTATATTTTGTTTTGATTATGTTTAATGTCTGTCTGCTTAATATTAGCATTTGTTCTCCTCCAACAATCACTAACAGGTAGTGTGTGTTCCACGCCATTTATATCAGGCTCCAAAAGTATGGCTGTAAGTGATGCAGATTATAATGCTCCCGGTAAAGAAAGTTGTATTATGACGCCACCTACCTGGCAGACCCCCTTTAAAAAGCGTAAACCGACCCCCATTATGGACAAAGAAAGCAACAAAAAAGGGAAATTGAGTAATACTCAGACATCAACGGCTACTCCCACCCAAGAAAATGTAACAACTTCCATAAACCGATTTTCATTACTCGCAAGTGAGAAGGAGAATAAAGAGCCAACTGAAGCCGAAGTCTCTCATGTAGAGATGTTGTCTGCTGAGATGGAAATTGACCTTAGTGCTGAAAGTGAGAAGAACATACCCAGATTGCAAAAACCGCCACCAATTACCATTGAGGGTGTATCCAATGTGAACCAGATGGAAGTAGAATTTGATTTCATAATTGGCTCAAATAACTACACTCTCAAAGTCGGCAGAAATGGGTCAGTAAGAGTATACTCCGAAACGTATAGAAGCCTAGTGAATTATCTCAAAAAAGGAATGCACAACATTACATTTATCAGCTTAAGGAAGAAAAGGCCTTCAGGCTAATAATTAAAAATTTGGCAAGCTCTACACCAGTTGAGCGTATTATAGAGGTGTTCAGAGCACGTGGACATAAAGTTCTCCATGTTTTTAACCCTCGCCCCCGAAAGGTTATACACAAGGAACTTGGAGCAGTTGAGGAGGAGTTGATCCTCAACAATTTTTTCTTCATTGATCTGGCTCGTGAGGCCAATAACAAGGATGCTTTAAAAATCAACCAAGTTGGTCGTGAGAGGGTAATTGTTGAAATTCCCAAGAAAACTATGGATGCTATACTCTGCCACAGATGCCAAGGGTTTTTTCATACCAAAAACTATTGTTTGAGGCCATTCATGTGTGGTAAGTGTGTTCAGGATCATCCAACTGCCCGATGTCAGGAAACTTCAGATGAGAAACTGTGCTGTATTAATTGTGGAGGAAACCATGCGGCATGGTATAGTGGTTGCCGTGTGAACAAAGCAAATATGGATGAACGTAGACCTAAAATCAATACAGCTGTACGAGGGAGAGGCCCTTCAAGTAACCAGAATACTAAGCTACAACTTGTTCCGGCAGCCATGGTACGTGGTGGTACTTCAAATATGAACTCAATACTAAAATTTCTATGCCCCAGCAACAGGAAAAAAGACAAACTCTAGGCTTGAGGCGGCCAATGAGACTCTCACGGCTAAAATTGATTCCTTGCAAGCTAGGTTCAAGGAACAAGAAGAGACAAATCAGTACCATAAGAGTATAATCCTGACTCTCCTGAAGGCTAAACAATGATGCACCACACTATTAGCGTAGAATTGTGGAATGCCCGTGGGATATCTGGGCATGTTGAGAAGCTTAAGCAGTTCCTCACCGACCATAACATAGACGTCATGCTCTGCACAGAGACAGGCTACAATATTCACAAGGCAGACCACCCTAGCAATAGGCCAAGAGGAGGAGCGGCGGTGCTTATTAAGCAGGAAATCTGCTATTCTATTCGTGAGGACGACAAAATTGCAAATGGCCACCATCCAGATTGCAACTAGTAGGGGTGAGTTAATCATCTCTGCATTATACCTCCCCCCGCATCTTAATTGGTCAACAATAGATTTTCAAGAACTTTTTAGCAGCCTAGGAAGAAAGTATCTTATAGGTGGAGATTTCAACGTCAAAAGCAGATTCTGGGGTAACTTTAGAGCAGATACATGGGGTAGCTGTCTCCAAAAAGTAGTGCAAATCTCGACAGCTCAAATCCTGGTAAATGGTCAAGCGACCAACTTTCCATATGCCATAAGACATACACCAAGCGCTATTGATTTTATCTTATATAATGGGCTGCGTCCAGATGAGTTGTCTATCAGGACAGAGTATCGGCTCTCCTCTGATCATCTTCCCCTTGTGGTTACTTTTGACTCCGCTCCGAAGATCAAAACAATAAAAGGACGACTTCTGTCACCTGGAGCTGATATAGCTGCGTTTCGCCGGGATTTGGAAGAAACACTGAATTTAAAATTGAAAATCTTAAAGCCTGAAGATATTAAAGACGCCCCCTCGATTTTCCTGAATAAGGTGCACTCAGCAGCTCTCATTGCTGCCCCCTTCCATCAAATGGTTCAAGAGTGCATACTAGACTTCCCCCAGCCATTGAGGCGCTGCTGCTTATTAAGAGACAGTTTTGTCGAACTCGGGACCCTACGGTGGACAGGGTCTTTCGTAGAGTGTCGAATAGAGTCACGAAGCTGCTGGCGCTGCACAAACAGAAGGAAAATGACCGATTTTTGACAAATGTCTCCTCCGATGACAACACAAAGTACTCTTTGTGGAAGCTGGCGAGAAGGTTTAAACAACAGGTGACCCCGAAATTTCCGATCAAGAAGGCTTACGGATCCTGGGCTTGATCCTTAAGGAAGCGAGACACTAGCTCAGAACACAGAGTTCGCCAAATCCAAATGACACTTGATAGCACTGGCCAATTATGCCCCCCAGTTGCTCCCATTACAGTACAGGGAGTCTCGGCTGACATTAAAGGGTTGAACACTAAAAAGGCTCCAGGTGAAGATGGCTTGGATAACTTTACACTAAAGGCTATGCTGATCAAAGCTGTGCTATTTTTGGTCCTCATTTTCAACTCGGTGCTTAGATTGGGAAACCTTCCAAAACAGTGGAAGAAGGCGAGAATCTGCATGATTCATAAGGCTGGCAAGAGCCCTTACAGATTCGTACAAATCAATCAGTCTGCTGCCCACTGTAGCAAAGCTGTTTGCGCGCTCTCTGCTGACACGCCTACTGGTTTTGAAGAAGGCCAAGAAAGTAGTTCCTCTATTTCAATTCGAGTTCCGTAAGTCCCACGGAACTCCAGAACTACTAAATAGGGTGGTTAACTTTATCCTCGAAGGAATGGAGGCCAAGGAGTACGACATACGTCCTGGTGACGTTCGGATCATCACTCATGGGAGCAAGTGGCCTTGAATTCAGTATCGCCTCAACTTCGATGAACACCGTTTGCAGCTCTTCGAATGACAAGTTTGCGTTGGTCACATTCTTTACCACTAGTGTTTTCGCTGACTGGGGGAGAAAGACTAAATTCAAAGTTTTTACAATTGCTGTATAAATGCCTGTAACTAAAAACGGTCACATGATGCGTAACCGATCTGCTGGAAGTTGACCTATTATTTGCTGCATAAGGCGAGGTTTGTAGTGGAAGCAATGGGTGCATCCGCGGACTACTTTGCGAATAACTTCTCTTGCGTTCACCACCCAGAACTTTTCACGCAATATGGACAGCAATACCTTTGTTCCTGCATGTAAGTTGCTTCGATGTAGAAATTCGACGTACATCCTCGTAAACCGATGATCTCCAGGCAACAGATCTTGGAATTTAGCGTCATATGGGATGTTAGCATTCGCAAGCGTACCACCAACTCTAAGCACACACACCATCTTTGTTCCCAATCGCATTTCATCCAGAAATGGAGTAAGTCGTTGCAAGCTTGGTTGCAATGACTTTTTGGATTTAAACGATGCAACTTCCTTTGAAAACAAAGATTGCTGTATGTGTACAACAATTCTCCACAAAGATGGTTACTTCATTCGACGTTATATATAACACGTCTCCTAGTGAGAGCGATACATCTGGCTTTATTCTGTTTGCGCATCGATATACATATGATGATATACGCAGGACTCGCAAATATGATGAGCAATTCTTCACAATCGAATCGATAACTGATTCAGTGCCCTGAGTGTTACTACAAGCTAATGTGGTCTTACTACGTACTTCGATCGACGGAGATAATGATTCCCGCAACTGTGGCCAATCGCACTCAGGATACATAAGGAAATCAGGGCCATTCACCCACATATTTGTGAGCATCTCTACTACGTTACATCTTCGGGACACGATGTCTGCTGGATTCTGCTTTGACGAAACATGTCTCCAATTGATCCAATTGACTGTGCTCTTGCGATTCTGACACTCTGTTTGCAACGAAACAATGCAGTTGAGAAGCATGAATTTTTATCCATTGCAGCACGACCATCAAATCCGTCCAGAAATAAATTTGATTCGTGTATGCTTGTAACTTCGTAGCGAATTTACGCCAAGTCCTGCTGAGTAAGACAGCGGCACACAACTCAAGTTTTGGCAATGATTGTACTTTCGTCGGTGCCACCTTCGACTTTGAAATGAGCAAGTTAACTTTGATGCCATCACTTTGTTGAATCTCATCCTCTTGATCGGCCCCAGTTAATAGATCATCTACGTAAAAATCGTCCCCTGTTAATGCGAATCTGTGTAGACGGAATGACAGTAATGTAGTTATTAAATCGTGCTGTATGGTTGGTCCCACCATTAATAACTCATTCAAAGTAAAAAAAGTAAAAGTGAGGCTTGTTCATCTCCACGTTGGAAACGAATGACATGTGGTTGAGAGCTATGTACTCATCCATGAATGCGACATATGTCTCTCTTAAATGATCATCACGATCTAGTCTCCTCTCTAAGTAACTGAAGCGTTTCATTGCCACATCGAATGAGTTCCCTAATTGAACTGCTGACTCTTTGAATGGCAACCTTACTTGCACACGTACATCACTTCGTAGTGCCACTGTTCTGCAGAAGTACTTTTCGGCATCAATTTCTTCTTCTGTTAAGTTGGATGCATTCGTTTGGTAGTCTTCAATTCTCCAGAATCATTCCACTAGCCCTATCAGTTTGCTTTCATCCGG
The DNA here is from genome assembly GCA_037043315.1 of Amiota communis. Classification (NCBI taxonomy): domain Eukaryota; kingdom Metazoa; phylum Arthropoda; class Insecta; order Diptera; family Drosophilidae; genus Amiota; species Amiota communis. The sequence goes on from JBAMAV010000641.1 coordinate 5,470, forward strand.
TTCAGCTTTTTGAACGAAATGGCACAACTGGACGTCGTGTGATCCAGTGAGTCCTATGTTACCTCCGATTATGCAACCATATGCGGTCAAAGAAATCAAGCATCAAAGAAACCTTCAGTGTTAATCAAGATGTCGATTTTGGAAGATGAATAAAACTGTGGATTAGCTAGTGTTATGTTTGATGGTAGATTCTATTCTGCGATTCTGACCCTTTCCTGCGGTTGCTTTGCACAAATTCGCTTTATCACCGCAAATGTTGATGGCCATTCAAATTCAGTGCATCGAGATCGAAGTGTTGCGAACACGTTATAATTCACCTTCTGCCTAACATCTGACAAATCTCTAACTTCTTCATATACCCTTTGTTTGTCAAATTGCAAACGGTTAGCAGTTTCTTCCGTAATGAAATTGACCTCGGAACCATAGTCAAGTAACGTACGAACTAAGTGAAGCTGTCCGAATTTGTCCTTTATATGAACTACTGCTGTTGGAAGTATGCCTTTCTTGACTGTGTTTGCTACAAGACTAACTTCTTGCGACGGTCGTTTGCCTCCTCTGAAATGAGTTGTGGTTTCGTTAATGATCGGCTGTTCTGCTTGTGATAACGTGAAAGGAACAAAGTCATGTAATGGCGTATGATGAGCAGAGTGACACACTTTACACCTCGACTTGGATCGACAATCAACTTGATGTCTTTCCTTAGACAACTGTAGCAAATACCTGACCTTTTTACATGGTTAATTCGTTCCTGTAATGGGAGATTTGCAAACGATTAACAACTCGATATATAATGTGTTGTTACATTACAATACACGCATGCAACACTTGTAGTAACAAATGCTTCCAACGAATCCTTTGTCTTTGGTTCGCTCCCTGACGGCTTTTGTTGATTTACAATTCCCTTTTGTGTTTCTAGAAATTGCCAACGACGGTTAAGAATGTTGCAACAATCATCCCACGAGAGCAGCTTTTCGAAATCTTGCTTCTCGTTGAATATCGTTCTGGTCTCCAGGTCTACTTTGGTTAGCAGAATGTGAATCATGACGTTGTTCATTATCTCTTCAGCAGATCCAATGGTAAGAAGTGATCCACGTATTGCTGATGCAGTGGCGACAAGTTTCTGCAGTACTGTTGCTTCAGGATGTGACATCATGGGCAAAGAAAACAAATTCTCGATACACCCACGAAAAATTAATACATCGTTGTCGTATCTTGCCTCTAATCGGACCCATGCCTTGCTGTAGTTGGCTTCTGTAAGTTGGAACGATTGCACAACTTCAAGTGCTGGTCCAGACAGGCAGTCAACTAAGTAGTTAAATTTGTCAATGACAAATGTCAATAGACGCATCGCTATGTACTAAGTTTGTAAACGAGCTTTTAAATCTTTTAAAATTGATGTAGTTCCCATCGAAACTTGGCAACTTCAATTTTGGTAATCTGCTTACGTGTGCTTGACCAGTTGACATTGTGGAACTTAACAGCATTGAGTTATGTTCATTGCTGCGACGATTACCTAATAACGAAAGGATTTTTACCTTTGCAGCAAGGAACAACTCATCTAATTCGGCTCGACAACCATCAACGGTGTCCAAGTTCTCAATTTGTGTTGGAATGGATAAGTTGACGATAGTGTGACTCCAGAATATTTAGTCTACAATCTAAAACATTAGCTTCCTCTATTGCCCCATCTGCAATGACTTTACGTTGTACGTTTTTGATGTGATTCTCAATCACCGTACGTTGGGCACGCAAAGAAATCAGTTTTGATTCCCTCAAGTTCGTGTCGGTAGTACTCATGTTATTTAACTTGTTATTGATCCTGCCTAGCTTGAAGTAACACTATGACCTATGTCTCTGACAATTCGATTGAAAATTTGCTTTTATCTTGCTTTTTAATTATTGCTATAGCATGTAATAACAATGATAAACGGCATTTATTCGTATATACTTGCTCTTTGTGTGTAGGTGCTCGCTTTCCTGGTGTGTGTGGTATCCTGGAATGTGTGTTATCCTGGAGTGGTATGTGTGTCACTGGGGTGAAATTGTATGGAATAGACAAAAATGTAGCTGGACTTATATGTGTGTCTCGTATATACTCCACTTCACTTGTGATGCCTTGACACCAGTGTATTTACACCTGCTAAAACGATCACTTCTATTATATCTTTTTAATACTGTATTACATGGACGATAACTTAGCTTTTATTCCATGTCCTGTCACGGTCACCAAAAATATTTGTTAAAAAATTAATTCTTTATTTTTCTTTAGTTTTGTTATAACAAAGAATTGTGGTAAATTACAATAGAATAAAAAACTGTTGTTCAGGTTAAATCGCCATATTTATACAATAAGAAAATTCTCCTTCTTCCTGTTTTTGATCAAAAGCTCCTCAAGTCAATGACCTCAAAAATAGTTAATAACTATTGCAATCTGTAACTGCCATCTACAAAAGATCCGCATTCGCCAATTCGGTGATCTTTTTTTCAGTGCTTTTCTATATTTTGTTTTGATTATGTTTAATGTCTGTCTGCTTAATATTAGCATTTGTTCTCCTCCAACAATCACTAACAGGTAGTGTGTGTTCCACGCCATTTATATCAGGCTCCAAAAGTATGGCTGTAAGTGATGCAGATTATAATGCTCCCGGTAAAGAAAGTTGTATTATGACGCCACCTACCTGGCAGACCCCCTTTAAAAAGCGTAAACCGACCCCCATTATGGACAAAGAAAGCAACAAAAAAGGGAAATTGAGTAATACTCAGACATCAACGGCTACTCCCACCCAAGAAAATGTAACAACTTCCATAAACCGATTTTCATTACTCGCAAGTGAGAAGGAGAATAAAGAGCCAACTGAAGCCGAAGTCTCTCATGTAGAGATGTTGTCTGCTGAGATGGAAATTGACCTTAGTGCTGAAAGTGAGAAGAACATACCCAGATTGCAAAAACCGCCACCAATTACCATTGAGGGTGTATCCAATGTGAACCAGATGGAAGTAGAATTTGATTTCATAATTGGCTCAAATAACTACACTCTCAAAGTCGGCAGAAATGGGTCAGTAAGAGTATACTCCGAAACGTATAGAAGCCTAGTGAATTATCTCAAAAAAGGAATGCACAACATTACATTTATCAGCTTAAGGAAGAAAAGGCCTTCAGGCTAATAATTAAAAATTTGGCAAGCTCTACACCAGTTGAGCGTATTATAGAGGTGTTCAGAGCACGTGGACATAAAGTTCTCCATGTTTTTAACCCTCGCCCCCGAAAGGTTATACACAAGGAACTTGGAGCAGTTGAGGAGGAGTTGATCCTCAACAATTTTTTCTTCATTGATCTGGCTCGTGAGGCCAATAACAAGGATGCTTTAAAAATCAACCAAGTTGGTCGTGAGAGGGTAATTGTTGAAATTCCCAAGAAAACTATGGATGCTATACTCTGCCACAGATGCCAAGGGTTTTTTCATACCAAAAACTATTGTTTGAGGCCATTCATGTGTGGTAAGTGTGTTCAGGATCATCCAACTGCCCGATGTCAGGAAACTTCAGATGAGAAACTGTGCTGTATTAATTGTGGAGGAAACCATGCGGCATGGTATAGTGGTTGCCGTGTGAACAAAGCAAATATGGATGAACGTAGACCTAAAATCAATACAGCTGTACGAGGGAGAGGCCCTTCAAGTAACCAGAATACTAAGCTACAACTTGTTCCGGCAGCCATGGTACGTGGTGGTACTTCAAATATGAACTCAATACTAAAATTTCTATGCCCCAGCAACAGGAAAAAAGACAAACTCTAGGCTTGAGGCGGCCAATGAGACTCTCACGGCTAAAATTGATTCCTTGCAAGCTAGGTTCAAGGAACAAGAAGAGACAAATCAGTACCATAAGAGTATAATCCTGACTCTCCTGAAGGCTAAACAATGATGCACCACACTATTAGCGTAGAATTGTGGAATGCCCGTGGGATATCTGGGCATGTTGAGAAGCTTAAGCAGTTCCTCACCGACCATAACATAGACGTCATGCTCTGCACAGAGACAGGCTACAATATTCACAAGGCAGACCACCCTAGCAATAGGCCAAGAGGAGGAGCGGCGGTGCTTATTAAGCAGGAAATCTGCTATTCTATTCGTGAGGACGACAAAATTGCAAATGGCCACCATCCAGATTGCAACTAGTAGGGGTGAGTTAATCATCTCTGCATTATACCTCCCCCCGCATCTTAATTGGTCAACAATAGATTTTCAAGAACTTTTTAGCAGCCTAGGAAGAAAGTATCTTATAGGTGGAGATTTCAACGTCAAAAGCAGATTCTGGGGTAACTTTAGAGCAGATACATGGGGTAGCTGTCTCCAAAAAGTAGTGCAAATCTCGACAGCTCAAATCCTGGTAAATGGTCAAGCGACCAACTTTCCATATGCCATAAGACATACACCAAGCGCTATTGATTTTATCTTATATAATGGGCTGCGTCCAGATGAGTTGTCTATCAGGACAGAGTATCGGCTCTCCTCTGATCATCTTCCCCTTGTGGTTACTTTTGACTCCGCTCCGAAGATCAAAACAATAAAAGGACGACTTCTGTCACCTGGAGCTGATATAGCTGCGTTTCGCCGGGATTTGGAAGAAACACTGAATTTAAAATTGAAAATCTTAAAGCCTGAAGATATTAAAGACGCCCCCTCGATTTTCCTGAATAAGGTGCACTCAGCAGCTCTCATTGCTGCCCCCTTCCATCAAATGGTTCAAGAGTGCATACTAGACTTCCCCCAGCCATTGAGGCGCTGCTGCTTATTAAGAGACAGTTTTGTCGAACTCGGGACCCTACGGTGGACAGGGTCTTTCGTAGAGTGTCGAATAGAGTCACGAAGCTGCTGGCGCTGCACAAACAGAAGGAAAATGACCGATTTTTGACAAATGTCTCCTCCGATGACAACACAAAGTACTCTTTGTGGAAGCTGGCGAGAAGGTTTAAACAACAGGTGACCCCGAAATTTCCGATCAAGAAGGCTTACGGATCCTGGGCTTGATCCTTAAGGAAGCGAGACACTAGCTCAGAACACAGAGTTCGCCAAATCCAAATGACACTTGATAGCACTGGCCAATTATGCCCCCCAGTTGCTCCCATTACAGTACAGGGAGTCTCGGCTGACATTAAAGGGTTGAACACTAAAAAGGCTCCAGGTGAAGATGGCTTGGATAACTTTACACTAAAGGCTATGCTGATCAAAGCTGTGCTATTTTTGGTCCTCATTTTCAACTCGGTGCTTAGATTGGGAAACCTTCCAAAACAGTGGAAGAAGGCGAGAATCTGCATGATTCATAAGGCTGGCAAGAGCCCTTACAGATTCGTACAAATCAATCAGTCTGCTGCCCACTGTAGCAAAGCTGTTTGCGCGCTCTCTGCTGACACGCCTACTGGTTTTGAAGAAGGCCAAGAAAGTAGTTCCTCTATTTCAATTCGAGTTCCGTAAGTCCCACGGAACTCCAGAACTACTAAATAGGGTGGTTAACTTTATCCTCGAAGGAATGGAGGCCAAGGAGTACGACATACGTCCTGGTGACGTTCGGATCATCACTCATGGGAGCAAGTGGCCTTGAATTCAGTATCGCCTCAACTTCGATGAACACCGTTTGCAGCTCTTCGAATGACAAGTTTGCGTTGGTCACATTCTTTACCACTAGTGTTTTCGCTGACTGGGGGAGAAAGACTAAATTCAAAGTTTTTACAATTGCTGTATAAATGCCTGTAACTAAAAACGGTCACATGATGCGTAACCGATCTGCTGGAAGTTGACCTATTATTTGCTGCATAAGGCGAGGTTTGTAGTGGAAGCAATGGGTGCATCCGCGGACTACTTTGCGAATAACTTCTCTTGCGTTCACCACCCAGAACTTTTCACGCAATATGGACAGCAATGCCTTTGCTCCTGCATGTAAGTTGCTTCGATGTAGAAATTCGACGTACATCCTCGTAAACCGATGATCTCCAGGCAACAGATCTTGGAATTTAGCGTCATATGGGATGTTAGCATTCGCAAGCGTACCACCAACTCTAAGCACACACACCATCTTTGTTCCCAATCGCATTTCATCCAGAAATGGAGTAAGTCGTTGCAAGCTTGGTTGCAATGACTTTTTGGATTTAAACGATGCAACTTCCTTTGAAAACAAAGATTGCTGTATGTGTACAACAATTCTCCACAAAGATGGTTACTTCATTCGACGTTATATGTAACACGTCTCCTAGTGAGAGCGATACATCTGGCTTTATTCTGTTTGCGCATCGATATACATATGATGATATACGCAGGACTCGCAAATATGATGAGCAATTCTTCACAATCGAATCGATAACTGATTCAGTGCCCTGAGTGTTACTACAAGCTAATGTGGTCTTATTACGTACTTCGATCGACGGAGATAATGATTCCCGCAACTGTGGCCAATCGCACTCAGGATACATAAGGAAATCAGGGCCATTCACCCACATATTTGTGAGCATCTCTACTACGTTACATCTTCGGGACACGATGTCTGCTGGATTCTGCTTTGACGAAACATGTCTCCAATTGATCCAATTGACTGTGCTCTTGCGATTCTGACACTCTGTTTGCAACGAAACAATGCAGTTGAGAAGCATGAATTTTTATCCATTGCAGCACGACCATCAAATCCGTCCAGAAATAAATTTGATTCGTGTATGCTTGTAACTTCGTAGCGAATTTACGCCAAGTCCTGCTGAGTAAGACAGCGGCACACAACTCAAGTTTTGGCAATGATTGTACTTTCGTCGGTGCCACCTTCGACTTTGAAATGAGCAAGTTAACTTTGATGCCATCACTTTGTTGAATCTCATCCTCTTGATCGGCCCCAGTTAATAGATCATCTACGTAAAAATCGTCCCCTGTTAATGCGAATCTGTGTAGACGGAATGACAGTAATGTAGTTATTAAATCGTGCTGTATGGTTGGTCCCACCATTAATAACTCATTCAAAGTAAAAAAAGTAAAAGTGAGGCTTGTTCATCTCCACGTTGGAAACGAATGACATGTGGTTGAGAGCTATGTACTCATCCATGAATGCGACATATGTCTCTCTTAAATGATCATCACGATCTAGTCTCCTCTCTAAGTAACTGAAGCGTTTCATTGCCACATCGAATGAGTTCCCTAATTGAACTGCTGACTCTTTGAATGGCAACCTTACTTGCACACGTACATCACTTCGTAGTGCCACTGTTCTGCAGAAGTACTTTTCGGCATCAATTTCTTCTTCTGTTAAGTTGGATGCATTCGTTTGGTAGTCTTCAATTCTCCAGAATCATTCCACTAGCCCTATCAGTTTGCTTTCATCCGGTTCAGCTTTTTGAACGAAATGGCACAACTGGACGTCGTGTGATCCAGTGAGTCCTATGTTACCTCCGATTATGCAACCATATGCGGTCAAAGAAATCAAGCATCAAAGAAACCTTCAGTGTTAATCAAGATGTCGATTTTGGAAGATGAATAAAACTGTGGATTAGCTAGTGTTATGTTTGATGGTAGATTCTATTCTGCGATTCTGACCCTTTCCTGCGGTTGCTTTGCACAAATTCGCTTTATCACCGCAAATGTTGATGGCCATTCAAATTCAGTGCATCGAGATCGAAGTGTTGCGAACACGTTATAATTCACCTTCTGCCTAACATCTGACAAACCTCTAACTTCTTCATATACCCTTTGTTTGTCAAATTGCAAACGGTTAGCAGTTTCTTCCGTAATGAAATTGACCTCGGAACCATAGTCAAGTAACGTACGAACTAAGTGAAGCTGTCCGAATTTGTCCTTTATATGAACTACTGCTGTTGGAAGTATGCCTTTCTTGACTGTGTTTGCTACAAGACTAACTTCTTGCGACGGTCGTTTGCCTCCTCTGAAATGAGTTGTGGTTTCGTTAATGATCGGCTGTTCTGCTTGTGATAACGTGAAAGGAACAAAGTCATGTAATGGCGTATGATGAGCAGAGTGACACACTTTACACCTCGACTTGGATCGACAATCAACTTGATGTCTTTCCTTAGACAACTGTAGCAAATACCTGACCTTTTTACATGGTTAATTCGTTCCTGTAATGGGAGATTTGCAAACGATTAACAACTCGATATATAATGTGTTGTTACATTACAATACACGCATGCAACACTTGTAGTAACAAATGCTTCCAACGAATCCTTTGTCTTTGGTTCGCTCCCTGACGGCTTTTGTTGATTTACAATTCCCTTTTGTGTTTCTAGAAATTGCCAACGACGGTTAAGAATGTTGCAACAATCATCCCACGAGAGCAGCTTTTCGAAATCTTGCTTCTCGTTGAATATCGTTCTGGTCTCCAGGTCTACTTTGGTTAGCAGAATGTGAATCATGACGTTGTTCATTATCTCTTCAGCAGATCCAATGGTAAGAAGTGATCCACGTATTGCTGATGCAGTGGCGACAAGTTTCTGCAGTACTGTTGCTTCAGGATGTGACATCATGGGCAAAGAAAACAAATTCTCGATACACCCACGAAAAATTAATACATCTTTGTCGTATCTTGCCTCTAATCGGACCCATGCCTTGCTGTAGTTGGCTTCTGTAAGTTGGAACGATTGCACAACTTCAAGTGCTGGTCCAGACAGGCAGTCAACTAAGTAGTTAAATTTGTCAATGACAAATGTCAATAGACGCATCGCTATGTACTAAGTTTGTAAACGAGCTTTTAAATCTTTTAAAATTGATGTAGTTCCCATCGAAACTTGGCAACTTCAATTTTGGTAATCTGCTTACGTGTGCTTGACCAGTTGACATTGTGGAACTTAACAGCATTGAGTTATATTTATTGCTGCGACGCTTACCTAATAACGAAAGGATTTTTACCTTTGCAGCAAGGAACAACTCATCTAATTCGGCTCGACAACCATCAACGGTGTCCAAGTTCTCAATTTGTGTTGGAATGGATAAGTTGACGATAGTGTGACTCCAGAATATTTAGTCTACAATCTAAAACATTAGCTTCCTCTATTGCCCCATCTGCAATGACTTTACGTTGTACGTTTTTGATGTGATTCTCAATCACCGTACGTTGGGCACGCAAATAAATCAGTTTTGATTCCCTCAAGTTCGTGTCGGTAGTACTCATGTTATTTAACTTGTTATTGATCCTGCCTAGCTTGAAGTAACACTATGACCTATGTCTCTGACAATTCGATTGAAAATTTGCTTTTATCTTGCTTTTTAATTATTGCTATAGCATGTAATAACAATGATAAACGGCATTTATTCGTATATACTTGCTCTTTGTGTGTAGGTGCTCGCTTTCCTGGTGTGTGTGGTATCCTGGAATGTGTGTTATCCTGGAGTGGTATGTGTGTCACTGGGGTGAAATTGTATGGAATAGACAAAAATGTAGCTGGACGTATATGTGTGTCTCGTATATACTCCACTTCACTTGTGATGCCTTGACTCCAGTGTATTTACACCTGCTAAAACGATCACTTCTATTATATCTTTTTAATACTGTATTACATATTAGCTTTTATTCCATGTCCTGTCACGGTCACCAAAAATATTTGTTAAAAAATTAATTCTTTATTTTTCTTTAGTTTTGTTATAACAAAGAATTGTGGTAAATTACAATAGAATAAAAAACTGTTGTTCAGGTTAAATCGCCATATTTATACAATAAGAAAATTCTCCTTCTTCCTGTTTTTGATCAAAAGCTCCTCAAGTCAATGACCTCAAAAATAGTTAATAACTATTGCAATCTGTAACTGCCATCTACAAAAGATCCGCATTCGCCAATTCGGTGATCTTTTTTTCAGTGCTTTTCTATATTTTGTTTTGATTATGTTTAATGTCTGTCTGCTTAATATTAGCATTTGTTCTCCTCCAACAATCACTAACAGGTAGTGTGTGTTCCACGCCATTTATATCAGGCTCCAAAAGTATGGCTGTAAGTGATGCAGATTATAATGCTCCCGGTAAAGAAAGTTGTATTATGACGCCACCTACCTGGCAGACCCCCTTTAAAAAGCGTAAACCGACCCCCATTATGGACAAAGAAAGCAACAAAAAAGGGAAATTGAGTAATACTCAGACATCAACGGCTACTCCCACCCAAGAAAATGTAACAACTTCCATAAACCGATTTTCATTACTCGCAAGTGAGAAGGAGAATAAAGAGCCAACTGAAGCCGAAGTCTCTCATGTAGAGATGTTGTCTGCTGAGATGGAAATTGACCTTAGTGCTGAAAGTGAGAAGAACATACCCAGATTGCAAAAACCGCCACCAATTACCATTGAGGGTGTATCCAATGTGAACCAGATGGAAGTAGAATTTGATTTCATAATTGGCTCAAATAACTACACTCTCAAAGTCGGCAGAAATGGGTCAGTAAGAGTATACTCCGAAACGTATAGAAGCCTAGTGAATTATCTCAAAAAAGGAATGCACAACATTACATTTATCAGCTTAAGGAAGAAAAGGCCTTCAGGCTTATAATTAAAAATTTGGCAAGCTCTACACCAGTTGAGCGTATTATAGAGGTGTTCAGAGCACGTGGACATAAAGTTCTCCATGTTTTTAACCCTCGCCCCCGAAAGGTTATACACAAGGAACTTGGAGCAGTTGAGGAGGAGTTGATCCTCAACAATTTTTTCTTCATTGATCTGGCTCGTGAGGCCAATAACATGGATGCTTTAAAAATCAACCAAGTTGGTCGTGAGAGGGTAATTGTTGAAATTCCCAAGAAAACTATGGATGCTATACTCTGCCACAGATGCCAAGGGTTTTTTCATACCAAAAACTATTGTTTGAGGCCATTCATGTGTGGTAAGTGTGTTCAGGATCATCCAACTGCCCGATGTCAGGAAACTTCAGATGAGAAGCTGTGCTGTATTAATTGTGGAGGAAACCATGCGGCATGGTATAGTGGTTGCCGTGTGAACAAAGCCAATATGGATGAACGTAGACCTAAAATCAATACAGCTGTACGAGGGAGAGGCCCTTCAAGTAACCAGAATACTAAGCTACAACTTGTTCCGGCAGCCATGGTACGTGGTGGTACTTCAAATATGAACTCAATACTAAAACTTCTATGCCCCAGCAACAGGAAAAAAGACAAACTCTAGGCTTGAGGCGGCCAATGAGACTCTCACGGCTAAAATTGATTCCTTGCAAGCTAGGTTCAAGGAACAAGAAGAGACAAATCAGTACCATAAGAGTATAATCCTGACTCTCCTGAAGGCTAAACAATGATGCACAATGATGATGGGATATCTGGGCATGTTGAGAAGCTTAAGCAGTTCCTCACCGACCATAACATAGACGTCATGCTCTGCACAGAGACAGGCTACAATATTCACAAGGCAGACCACCCTAGCAATAGGCCAAGAGGAGGAGCGGCGGTGCTTATTAAGCAGGAAATCTGCTATTCTATTCGTGAGGACGACAAAATTGCAAATGGCCACCATCCAGATTGCAACTAGTAGGGGTGAGTTAATCATCTCTGCATTATACCTCCCCCCGCATCTTAATTGGTCAACAATAGATTTTCAAGAACTTTTTAGCAGCCTAGGAAGAAAGTATCTTATAGGTGGAGATTTCAACGTCAAAAGCAGATTCTGGGGTAACTTTAGAGCAGATACACGGGGTAGCTGTCTCCAAAAAGTAGTGCAAAACTCGACAGCTCAAATCCTGGTAAATGGTCAAGCGGACCAACTTTCCATATGCCATAAGACATACACCAAGCGTTATTGATTTTATCTTATATAATGGGCTGCGTCCAGATGAGTTGTCTATCAGGACAGAGTATCGGCTCTCCTCTGATCATCTTCCCCTTGTGGTTACTTTTGACTCCGCTCCGAAGATCAAAACAATAAAAGGACGACTTCTGTCACCTGGAGCTGATATAGCTGCGTTTCGCCGGGATTTGGAAGAAACACTGAATTTAAAATTGAAAATCTTAAAGCCTGAAGATATTAAAGACGCCCCCTCGATTTTCCTGAATAAGGTGCACTCAGCAGCTCTCATTGCTGCCCCCTTCCATCAAATGGTTCAAGAGTGCATACTAGACTTCCCCCAGCCATTGAGGCGCTGCTGCTTATTAAGAGACAGTTTTGTCGAACTCGGGACCCTACGGTGGACAGGGTCTTTCGTAGAGTGTCGAATAGAGTCACGAAGCTGCTGGCGCTGCACAAACAGAAGGAAAATGACCGATTTTTGACAAATGTCTCCTCCGATGACAACACAAAGTACTCTTTGTGGAAGCTGGCGAGAAGGTTTAAACAACAGGTGACCCCGAAATTTCCGATCAAGAAGGCTTACGGATCCTGGGCTTGATCCTTAAGGAAGCGAGACACTAGCTCAGAACACAGAGTTCGCCAAATCCAAATGACACTTGATAGCACTGGCCAATTATGCCCCCCAGTTGCTCCCATTACAGTACAGGGAGTCTCGGCTGACATTAAAGGGTTGAACACTAAAAAGGCTCCAGGTGAAGATGGCTTGGATAACTTTACACTAAAGGCTATGCTGATCAAAGCTGTGCTATTTTTGGTCCTCATTTTCAACTCGGTGCTTAGATTGGGAAACCTTCCAAAACAGTGGAAGAAGGCGAGAATCTGCATGATTCATAAGGCTGGCAAGAGCCCTTACAGATTCGTACAAATCAATCAGTCTGCTGCCCACTGTAGCAAAGCTGTTTGTGCGCTCTCTGCTGACACGCCTACTGGTTTTGAAGAAGGCCAAGAAAGTAGTTCCTCTATTTCAATTCGAGTTCCGTAAGTCCCACGGAACTCCAGAACTACTAAATAGGGTGGTTAACTTTATCCTCGAAGTAATGGAGGCCAAGGAGTACGTCGTGGCAGCGTATCTCGACATCAAGCAGGCTTTCGATCGAGTTTGGCACGCCGTGTTGCTTGGTAAGCTAAAGAATCTGTTATCCCCTCTACTATGGTTAATAGTACGCAGCTACCTTAAAAACAGAACTTTTACAGTGGTATTGGATGGTGTGGAGTCTAGCATCAAGGCTATTCGCGCTGGTGTCCCCCAGGGTAGCGTTTTGGGGCCGACTCTATATACCTTGTTCACGCACGATATGCCCAATGGCTTAAGACTTCCGCTAGAGGATCCTGAGGATCTAATCATCGCAACTTTTGGAGAGGATACGGCCATCCACTCCAGAAACAGGTGGATTTATGAAGCCACGGATAACCTGGAACAATATCTGCATAGTTTTGAAGTCTGGACAAAATGATGGAACATTGGCATTAACGAAAAGAAATCTGCCAATGCGACGTATGCCTTACGGCCAGATGATTGTCCGGGAGTCTTCATTGGACACAAGCTGCTGGAACACGATGCGGGATATAGATACCTGGGCGTGTATCTGGATAGGCTGTTAACGTTTAAATCTCATATCACAAATATAACGAAGTCGCTCCGACAGAGAATAAGAAAATTGCGTTGGCTCCTAAATAGTAGGAACAAATTGTAATTAAGAAATAAGGTACACATCTACAAAGCAATAATTGCTCCTGCTTGGCGGTACGGTTTACAGGTGTATGGTATAGCAGCAAAGACAAATATCTCCAAAGTCAGAGTACTACAGGCCAAGACAATGCGCATGATTTCTGGGTCCCCATGGTACATGCGCACAGCGGACCTCGAAAACGATTTGAATGTACCAGAAAACGGCGTTGTGATTAATCATCAGGACAAGGACTATATTGATCGGTTGGTAAATCATCCAAACGAACTAGCCAGGCGCTTTTTAAAGAGACGCAGAAAGAGAAAAACTAGAACAGTACAGTCAGAGTAAGGAAACTTGCCTTTAACTATATATGTCAGCAGAGGGACACCACAGGGCGGGGTAATCTCTCCACTGCTGTGGCTGTTAGTCATAGACAACATCCTCAATATCTTAGAGGAGACAGGGGCAAGGGTAAACGCGAATGCGGACAAAGTTGTGATCATGGTATCCGATACTTACATACGGTGCAATTGTTTGATGAGCAGCTCTAGGAAAGAGCTATATATTCCACAAACTGAGCGGTATGCAGGAATCACAGGAGCCATGCGCACGTGTCCCATGGCAGCATGGAACGAACTGCAATATCTTCTTCCAATTGACCTCTACATCACAAACATTGTCTGCAACAGCGCGGTGGGGCTAAAAGACACCGGCTGGGCAGAACGACCATATGGACATAGTAAAATACTAGGAGTGATTAAAAATTCCATGTTCAAATGAACAACAGACTATATAGTGCCTCATAATACCTTTGAGAACGACTTCAAGGTGAAATTTCCCACCAGGATGGAATGGAAAGAAAAGAGTTCAAGAAAACGGTCGGATACCGCAAGGCTAACAGTGGTTTTTACTGGTCACTGGTCACTGGTGTGTAGGGACTCACGCGGTGAGGGAGTCGCTCACCCAATTTCTATGTCAATACCCAGCCATGGCAAAAACCAGAAATAAGTTTCTGGGTAAATACATCATCAACAACCTCTCGGACTCTTCAGTCACATGTCCGGGTGATTTATTAAAAAACCTAAATTCGACAGGTTGGATTTAGTAATACTGATTGCGTTCGACGAGGAAGTGGTTTTAAAACGGCACTCTAGTGCTAGTTGTGGCTCGTAGTCGACTATACGGGTCAGCCACGGAAACCAACCAACCATCCAACATGTCTGGAGCTAATCTGTTTCTTTGCTGGTTTAAGATACAACCAGCTTCAGAGAACATTCGCTCAAACTGAGCAGAAGTACCATCAATAGTCAAGTATATTTTTGCGAGTTTAAATAAAGGGAAAGGAACCTTTCATAGTCTCCCAAATTTTGAGCGGGTTCTTATTGTGAGGGATCGACGGCATTCCTAGATAGCCACTTATTTCTAACGTAGAATCACTTTCTGGTTTATAATGCAGTGCCATGCGTTGTTGTCTATTCCAAATCGTTGATTCCTTTGACTCGTTAATAACTAAGACACTATCGTTACCTCTTATCTGGTGGTTGTATTAAAAACTTAATTTTATGAATGGCCACTGAATAAGCCATGGGGTCATTAAAATGCAATTTTTTAAACCGCGGATCCAATATAGTTGCCATTGCAAGAAGAGAAATCTTAAAATGGATATTATATAGTTGTTCTTTATTATAAATTTGTTTAAAAATTAAGTATACCTGCTCTACTGAACCCACATATATCTGTGAATGTGCTTTTTGGAATTGAAAGTTAATAAAAAAATAACCACAGATGTAAAATAAACAACGAACATTTGGAAGCTTTATTAAAATTGTCTACAACTAACGTTCACTTAAGTTTGAACAATTTATTGGAAGGCTCATGGAAGATTTAAAAAATTTGCATTTGCTCTTCCATAACCACTGATTTACAACTAAGTCACTCTTAAGTACGTATATGTGTATGTTTGGAGTGCAATGAGAAGCATTTACACAGAATATAGAGTTTTATAGAAAATGGTTTTACTTACTTTCGCATTGATGAAATAATCAATAATTAACTAGAAATTTATTAATTTAAATTTATTGATAGTAGTTCTTTGCACTTGACTTTTAAAATTATTATTTATTCACTAAAAATATTTCTTTTCTTTACTCACTTCTGACAATTGTCGGATTATTGTGTGAAAAAATCGATGATCGACTAAAAAGCCAATCCTAAAATAATCGAGTAAATGAGTGTTTTTTACGTCTTCAAAAGAAAAGTGAATTATCTATTTTAGTCACATCTTTGAACGCCCCTGCCCCTTGTTGACATGAGCGCACCATGACAAAATTCCACTTAAACGCTGCACCACAAACGCTACGATGTTTGAGTCACGAGATATATTAAAAACAAAGGCGACAATTTTCCAAAAATTCTGAAAGAGCGGCATATTGTGGCATGGATACCCATTTTAAAAACGTTTTCACATTAAAAAAACATATTATTATTATAAGTTTCACAAAATGCTCCCTAGGCAATATCTGCTTAGACCTGTTTTATACTTAGACTTTTTGCGGCAGAGCGCACGCTGGGCTGTCTTGTTTGTAGAGAAGAGAGTGACGGCACACTACCAGGTTAATTTCAATCGCGTACCAGGGGTTCTGGCGGCGTTTTTTCTGTTCTTTTTCGCGTCATTCGTTGTTTGTTCATTTCGTTTGGCTTGCGTAGAGTTAAGGTGATTTTATTTATTCGCAATGCCGCGGAAGAAATATATTTTAAAATTTAAAAATACTCTGATGAGAAAATTTATTGAACTTCTACTTTGTTATTTTAAATAGCGTATCAGCATTTAATAAATAAAATGAAAAATAAATTTCAACTTTTTATTAAATTTGTAATTTTTATTTTAATTTTTATTATTATTATTAGAAGTAGTTTAACAAATAAATTCTTAAACTACTTAGAAAATAATAAGAGCACTAGGTGCCATTGCTCTCAGCTCTATATTTTAATTTTGTCTCTTTAATTTGTTAATTTTCATGTTATTTATTAAATTTATTTCTTAAAATGCGTCTCTACGTCCACAAAAACAAATATCTACGTATACATACAAACAGAAATGAAAATGATTGAATGAATGGAAAAGTACGAAAAAAATTTTGCGTCGCTAAAGTATAAAAGCAAGTCAGAGTTACCAAAGAAGAATCGACGATAATTCCCCCAAGAAAAATCCTGAGTATAAATCATGACTTAGTTTTTCATTCCCCTCTTTCTCTCTCCCACACTTTCTCTTCGACTGTGTATAATCATGTTACACAAGAACAATGGACAACAGCATTTTTTTCCATGGAATATTTGAAATTTTTTTAAGCTAATTTGTCATGCTAATTTCAAATATGATTTCAGTTTTTTTAGCTACTTCATTCGTGTAGCTTAATAGTAAAAATTGAGGACAGATTCGGAATCAGTGATCTCATATTATAATACAAACATCAATATTTTTAGGGAAAACAATAAAGTTTTATTTTGTTGTTCTGTATAATCATTTTTATTCTTTATTATCTGCATTGTTTTCCATTCTTCTCCTCTTCTTTCCTCTCTTCGACGTTGTACGGGCGTTATCGGAACTACAGTGTGGTTGGCAATGTTCATTCGCAAACACTGTATTACCGATAACGCATCGATATTCTCACCTCTAATGTCAGCTGTTGGACATGGGGATATAAGAAAGAGGAAGAACCAAAACAAAGAAACCAAAGTTGAATGACATTTGTGTTGTATGGAGCTTTTTGGAAACTTTGTGTTTTGCTGGTGACCGTTGGATGTGGTGAGACGACATCCATATTGAAACAATGGACTGAAGGAAGGAACCATCTTGGCTGGTAGAAAATTACTTACGAAAAACCCCTGAGTGAGCAAGGACGGGTTGCAAAATTACCCCATCATACTTTTGTTTGTTTTCATTAAACCGAATTTTATATCTTAATAAACCTTATTTAAAGAAACTTTCTGATGATTGTGTTATTGTGATTTATACTAGTAACGCCCCAGAGCCAACCATTGGCTCATCTTTGACTCAACTTTGGTCACAACATTTTTGGCGCCCAACGTGGGGCACTTCATGCAGTTACAATCAACACGATCACCTTACGCCACCGGTGCGTTGGATTATCTCAACGGAACACATCATTTGCGATAGAATTTTTCTTTTGTTTTCATCAAGGCAAGCAACGGGTAAGTGTTTGTTGTTATATGTGTGGTGCGAATGAGAAATTAAAATGTCTCAAGTGGGAAAATTAATCGAAAACAAAAATACCGATTGCACTGAAGGTGTTTGTGCTTTGCAACATGATATTCTGGCAAGGTTGCGGAAGCCCTTTACTAACTTTAAAAAAGACGGAGCTGCTAGGAAAACGAAACCTTACTTCCAGACCCGTCTAAAGAAGTTAGATGACCTATCCAAGGAATTTGAGGAGAACCATAAGTTGCTGATCGTGTCAAAATGCCCATCTACCAACCCGTATTTTCAAAACAACGATTCTGAAGAGTTTGAAGAGGAGTACTTGGTAGTTTCTTGCGCAATTTCTGAGGCGTTTGAAACAACTCTTTAAGCCAATTCGCTCGACACAAACGCAAATGCCAATCAGGGTATTACGCCCAAAGCACCGATGTCGTCAATTCAATTGCCTAAGCTACCAGTGCCAACGTACTCAGGCAAATTTATTGATTGACCAGAGTTTCATGACGCATTCGTGCAACTGATACACGAAAAAGTTTCATTTTTTAAAACAAGCGCTACCGGTAGATCTTGATCAAGACGTACGTCAAATGAGTCTCTCTGAATTGAATTATTCTACTGCCTAAAAGCTCATTGTCAAACGTTATGATAACCCACGTATGCAGTTCATGTATCATATGAATGCGCTTCATGATTTGCCCTCATTAAATAAAGAACATTCATCTGATCTGAAACGCATGCTTAACACTGCTTATGTCTGTATTAATGAATTTAAACGTTTGAACATTAAAATAGAAAATTGCGATCACTGGATTGTTCATCATCTTACCACAAAACTTCCAGCAACCACACTTCAATCTTGGGAACACCATTTAGGCGATAGCGTGGACATACCTACGTTCACCGCCTTCGAATCTTTCCTCAACAGCCGTCTTGTTAGCATCAATGTGATCGAGAATCATAGGCTTTGTCCACCCTCAGGGCAGTCTACTTCAAGGACTGAGAGCAATCCATCATATCACAAATCTTCAGGCAACTCATCATACAAGGGTAATTGTTTCCACCAAACCACTGGATCTCCTAACCCCAACTGCTGTAAAAATTGCAGAGGCAATCATATTTTGCGTCGTTGTCCTGACTTTTTAGCCAAAAACTGTTACGCCCGGAAGGTGATAGTTGATCGCACAAAGGCATATCTAAATTGCCTCAGTCTGACTCATCCCATAGCGCAATGCACTAGTTCTAAAAATTGTTTGCAATGCGGTCAACGTCATCACACCTTGTTGCATTTTCCTCAGCCGCAGTCGAGTACTCACGCACAACCTTTGCTACCATCAGTAGCTGCCTTTACTCCGTCTGGTAGGAATGCGCTACTCACGTCTAACAATTCTGCCCTAAACACTAATATGACCCAATTTACGACAGCAGTTGTTTCCTCGTTCTATGGTACTTGCTACCGCTCTTGTACGATTGCACATCAATGTAAACGGTCGATCAACTATGGGCCGAGCGCTTATTGATCATGGTTCCGAGGGCACACTTGTCACTGAAAGGGTCGTACAATCCCTGTGTCTTAAGCGGTACCCAGTGCAGGCTGAAATCACTGGCGTAGGTGAACATTCCAATAATCAATGCAAACATAGTACTGAATTCACTATAAAATCATGTACTCAATCGGCTTTTGAAATATTCATTGACACTGCTTTTGTACTACGAACCCTAACTTCTAGGTTGCTGAAGTCGAGTCTTAACGTACAGGACTGTCATCATTTGAAAGATCTTTCTTTAGCTGATCCCACCTTTACTCAGCCCAATCGTATCGACTTGTTAATTGGTGTAGACGTGATTCCACAACTAATGCTTCCAGAAATTAGAAGAGGGCATCCACGTCAACCGATTGCACAACACACGCAATTGGGATGGATAATTTTTGGACAGCTGGACACCAAACGTCCTCATGTGGGTCATCTGCGATGCTATCGAACAGACAGTCATCAACAATCGAGTGGTACCATAATGAAGCAGGAATTCGGCATGATGATCAAATCTGAATATCCAGACTCTCAGCATTATGTGGATAAATCATTCGATCCGACTGCCGGTAGTGCAGATATTTGCCAACAGACATCAGCCGCAAATGGTCAGCAATAGCAAATGATGCCTGTAGCTACCAGTCCCGTCGAGTTTCCTTCGACTACAACGGGTGGTCCGCAGGACAACACTCAACAACAGCAACAATATCGTGGTTTCGAGCCACCTAGTTCATCGTCAGTAGACTTATAATTGTACTGCTTGCAATAAATGGTTTACTAGTTCAGGTCACCTAAAACGTCACTATAACACAACTTTGCATAAGAATGCCGTTAAGTAGAGCGGTCAGCCTGATCCGGCCACTTTACCCATATCCTCACATCATCACCCGGCCAATCACAATCGAGTCGACGTTGTGGTGCGGCTAGTGTTCGAGCGGCACAGCAGTCACCGGCACCAGTTCAACCACCTGAACCGCTTAGAAGTCCACCGGAGTACGGTGCTCATGGCGCGACGGGTGTGGGCGGACCCATGTCGCAGTACTCGACATCGTCATCGCCCACAGTAGGTATGGTTAGACGAATTCTGGTTATCTAAATCAGTATATGCAGCAACATGTGCAATCTACGACAAATGTTTCACCACAGCATGCTTCCAACAACCAACAACAACCACAAACCATTTTGAAAGGTCACCCAAACGGGCTAGCAAGTCCCTCCGCTCCAATAACAACTCAAATGCCGTCCTTCCAAATGAGGGGCCTGCTGAAATCAACATTGTCAACAGCAACAACAGTTTCAAATCAGAGCGAATCAGTGAAGGACAGCAGCAGCAGTAGTCAGGAATTACTCATCAACCTTATGCGGCACATGCTAATATGTATAATAGCAACACTAGTGGCAGTGGCCAATTGCCTACAACAAGTAGCACGCAACAAATGTATTTTGGAAGCGGTGGCTATCAACAGCAGCAACGCAATAATCATAATGATCTTTATGGTCAACATCAGCAAAAACATATATCGGCTGCTCATCATTTCCAACAACAACAGCAACCAAATGCAGTCTATGCAACACAACAAATGATGCAACCAGGATATGGTCAACCGTATTATCTTCATTCAAATTCTAATCCAAATCTCAATCTGCAACAATATGCCTTACATCGTGGGCCACATCATTTGGATGCTGTGCCATCAGCAGCAACACCCAATATCAGTGCCTGCAGTGATAATAGTAATATGTCATTGCCATCACCAACAGGTCCAGTTGCTGCCTATCATTTGTCTGCTCATCGTCCCATGTCTAGTAGTTCAGTCAGTTCGGCTGGGGCATCAAATAGTGGATTGATTGATGCAAATGTTATTCTTGATCCCAAACCAATAATTCAAAGTGTAAGTTCCCTTAAATCAACATTAGTACGTACAAATGATGGTTTTTATCACTTCTTACCATCCGATGATGATGATAAGAACAATAGCAATTAAAACAACAACATCTGTAATAATACAATATAGTTAACAACACCATTTCCACAAACAACAACAAAGGCAAAAACAACAATATAAATGGCAATGACGATGGACGCATTGGCATTCCAACACCGTCTTTCACAAGTGTTACTACAGCTGGTGCTGTTTCTACTACTACATTTATGAGTCCTCGTGTTCTGCGAGCCCAACATCAACATCATCCCATATGCAATTAAGTGGCGGCGGAAGAAACCTTGGCAGTGTTCGCGGTCCTAACTCACCCGGTTGCAAATTACAGTGGACCTGAAACAAATTTAACCATATAATAAATTTCTCACTCGTACATGTACATACCATAACAAACACTTGTTTCGATTCAGCAGATCAAAGACGATCACATGTTTTGGCTTTTAATACTGGTCCCAGTATTGGGGGCGGCATGTACGGGTGTTATCGGATCTACAGTGTGGTTGGCAATGTTCGTTCGTCAACACTGTATTACCGATAACGCATCGATATTCTCACCTCTAACGTCAGCTGTTGTACATGGGGAAATAAGGAAGAGGAAGAACCAAAAACAAAAAACCAAAGGTGAATGACATTTGTATTTTATGGAGCTTTTTGGAAACTTTGTGTTTTGCTGGTGACCGTTGGATGTGAAGAGACGACATCCATATTGAAACAACGGACTGAAGGAAGGAACCATCTTGGCTGGTAAAAAATTACTTACGAAAAACCCCTGAGTGAGCAACGACGGGTTGCAAAATTACCCCATCATACTTATGTTTGTTTTCATTAAACCGAATTTTATATCTTAATAAACCTTATTTAAACAAACTTTCTGATGATTGTGTTATTGTGATTTATACTAGTAACGCCCCAGAGCCAACCATTGGCTCATCTTTGACTCAAATTTGGTCACAACAGACGTAGTTAACTCACGTCACACAATAACAAAAAGAGACCTTTTCGGTCGGACCTTTTTTTCGGGCCATCATTCTCTTTAATTTAGTGTGAAATTGAACAAAGGTTACTTCTTAACTGCTATTTTGGTACGTATACTTTTTGATTGAATACCGAATATAATTAAAAATAAATGGAACGGGCAGTGGGAAACCAAACGTTCCACTTTGAAAATAAATGATAACAGTTATTATTGCTAGCGAAGTGAAGTGAACGCACAAGTAAACATTCTACGCATTAACAGAGAGAGGGAGAGAGTTGAGAAAAAGAACACAGTTACTTTGGTTACTTTTAAAAATACAGTGGAATGTCACTTAAGGAGGGGACAAAGTTTTCTGGGTAAAGAACCTGGGGCTTGGTGCTCAAGGCCGTCCATACGTGGTGAGGAGCCACATCCTGCTCGAGGTGTCCCTGCTGTTGACAGAATATAGCGGATCTAGAGAGGTAAACTCGATGTGTATAACAACCGTGCCCATGGGATGAATGGCACTGCGTGAGTGTGTCTGATAACGGTGGACTCCGGATACCTGGCGACCTCCGGTTTAAACTTTAGCCTTGCCGGGGTACAGGGGGCTATGCCCCGGTGGACCTACTCTCCCCTACACTCGTGGCACCAAAATATGAACCAAAATAATAAATTAATTGCAAACAACATAACAGATGACGAAGTGGAACTAGGTATAAGCTCCGAGGACGAGTTACTGGCCTCGAGCTAGGAACTAGTCACCGCTGACAGCGGGCAAGCTGTGACGTCAACAACAGCAGCAACAACTACGTCGGTGGCTATCGGAAATAGCGCAAAACCAACAGAATCGGTAAAAACGGCAAAAAGCGCAAGTAACAGTGCACCAAAGCCGAAGAATGGCAAGTCGGAAGCGATGGTCAGGAAGAACGTGTACCAAAAAGCCCTCTTCATCTTAAGCAAGATCGCCAAAAATGAGGAGAGTGGGACGGCACATAAGTTCGACCACGCCGACAAAATCAAATACCAGGCCGCGGTCGACGAGTACGTGGAGTACATGTCCACTCACGTGATACCTGCAAAAGCGCTGAAGCGTAATCGAACTCAGGATGAGACCGTTACAAATGCTAATACGAAGAAGAGTAAGGTTGCCAAACAACAGACGAAGAAGATCCCTCAATAAGTGTCAAGATGCTTTTCAGCGACGTCGCTCGGAATGAGCTGACGGTGGCACTCGTTGATGAAGTCACAAACAGCGTTAAGAAGGTGTTGGAGAAATGGTGGGAGATTGAGCCCAAGTTAATTGAGTTAATGATGAAACACCTCCTCTCTGATCTGTGTTCATCTCCACCAGGATTCGACTCTTCTGCGGTTTTCCGTGGCTGCAGGGGGATCAAATGTGGCGATCGTCCGTCTTTGGAGTTCCTGGGCAAATGCATTGCTAAGATAAGCAACACTTGTGAGGGCTTAAGGCTTAAGCTTAACCCAGTTCGTAACATCCCAAGTCGGCCGAGAGCTCGCATTTGGTTGCCTGTTATGAAGGTGGAGCACGGAAAGGTGCTACAGCAAACTGATCACAAAATGCGGTTTGGCGAAAGGTACGCCAAACTAAATTTTCCGGTCATTGGACGAGGAATCAGATGATTTGCAGGCCGCAAACAAGCTGATGGGTGACCTAATGCTTCAGGACGAAGTAACAAGCACGCCAACTAAACATACTTCCGATGCTGAAGGTCGTGCAGATTAACCTTAAGCATTCTAAGAATGCCTCGGATAATCTTGCCGTCCTACTAGGAGAGGAAGATGTTGACATCTGCTTCGTCCAAGAGCCCTGGGTCAGAGGTACAGACATTCTGGGGCTCAGGAATACAAAGTACAACTACTATACGCTAAGTTATGTGACAAGCCAAGAACATGTATCTTCGTCAAAAACAATGTAAACACTTTCCTTTGTCCTTAATTCTGCACAGGTGATTTAACAGTCGTAAAAATCGATGTGTTGGTGGAGAAAACCATATTTATAGCATTCGCATACATGGCGCACAACAAAGAGGCACCTCCGGACGAGGTTGTGCAGTTGACCGCCAGTGCGACAGCCAGCAACACTCCCCTACTTCTGGGATGCGACGCCAATGTACGCCATACGCTATGGGAAAGCACCGAGGACAATGAAAGGGGGGAGTCGCTTTTTCAATCTGTTAGTTTGTAATAGAGGAAATACTCCAACATTCACATTCCCTAGTACAGAAGGCTTCCCGGGGAGGGAAGAGGTACTAGATATAACTCTTCTGTCCGATAATTCAGAGGTTCAGGTTGAAAACTGGAGAGTTTCCAACAAAAGATCTTTCTCGGATCACAGCTGGATACTCTACAATCTGAAT
>JBAMAV010000642.1:0-13424 GCA_037043315.1 Amiota communis
GCTCGCTACGAGTGCAAAGCATTAGCCGACATTTTGTTTGCTATTGCTACGAGTACGATTGCTTTTCATCAATGCAGAGCAAGAGCAAGAGCATTGTAATTTGTGTTTTGTGCTCTGCATAGATGAGAGCAGTAGCAAAAGCAAACCAAAGAAACTACGAAATAGCCTAGCATTTTTAAACACTGTAAACTAGCGTATGTTAAGTGCAATGAACACAGCGATTGAGCGACCCGTGCACTTCTTCTCTGTTCTGTTGTCGTTATCCATCGTGTAATAGCCGAAGAAACACGAAACACACTCTCTCTCGCTTGCCCCGCTCTCAATGAATATCGTCTACAGAAACAAAATAACAAAAAGTGCAATACTATTGAGCGTACTCAATAAATGGGAAGAAAAATACAACAATAACAAAAACCAAAGCATTCACAATGAAAAAACGTTTTGTGCTTGGTCTTGCAGTGATTTCGCAAAAACTTAATACATACTAAAAACAAGTATGCAACTCGATTCATTTGTTGTTTAAAATAAAAATTATTAAATTTGTCTTAGTACATTTTGCGCTAGGTGAAATTATGTTAACAATTTGGTAAAAAAACTGCCTGTATCTCAATAACAGCGCCACCTGCTAGGTCCAACTGTAGCTTACACCCATCTAGGTGACCACATAAGTACATAAAAAAAAATTTCATGAAAATCGATCTAGCGATTTAGGAGAAAAAGATTCACAAAAATCCGTTCACTCGAATCTTGTATATATGAAGAAAGAGATAAACAATTGAGGATAAGAACAACCTACATAAACAGTATACGGTAGTATAGCGATACTACCTAACCCGAATTTTGACATCAATATTCACATTGATTACTTCAAATTGCCTCTTAAAATCTGCAATTAGTTTTGCTTTTAAAAAAGTAAGTATATAAGTATAATTATGCAATAATATACAAGAATTTTGCTGTGATCTTTATTATATTTTCCTGTGTGGACTTCAAATACTCCCTGCATATCCTCCTTTAATTTGGTAATTTGTCCGCTATCCTTGCCCAGCGGTGATGGCTATTTATGGCAAGAATTTCATGAACTTTTCAGAAGTCTTCCTCTATGACTAATAATAATAATATGAATGCATAAAAAAAAAAAATCCATAATTCATTCATTCAACTGAAGATATTGTATTTCTAACATCCTTATTGACCATTATCCATAAGAACGCTCAATTCGCTGACTGTTGTCACTTACGATAATATTATCCATCCTGTGACTATACTGGCTCTATACTATAACCTTAGCGGGTTCACTAATGGAGGCTGTACTTTGCCAAACAGAGACTCCAGATTAAAATCTATTCCTACATATTTTCTCTTTTCTTTCTCTGGATCTGCTGCAAAATGGATACAATTGTTTCCCTAGCAAGATTAAGTTTTATTCTTTAGCATAAGGTAAATTTAATTGAAATATTCTGTATCCGGTTTGTCACCCAACTCTGATAAGACACGTTAGTATTCAAACCGTATGCAATACATAAGAACATGAATACACTTATGTACACATATCTAAATACTCGTATGTATGGTCCAATCTTGGCTGGGGCACTTGTCACCAAGTCATACCTTACTTCGTGGTGTAAGGAGTGCTCACAAGGTTGCTAACATAAGGATCTGTAGAGCGTATCGAATAGTTGCTGATGATGCAGCGGGTGTACTTGCAGGCAGACTTCCAATTAATCTGGAAACCTTGCCTGAACAAGTACCTTGCGCGAGCATTTTATCAGGTAGCAGACATGAAGGATATTAAGACCAGACCCCTGATATATCCCAGCAGAGGTGGAGTAGGGCAGAGCCACGGAGGATACACCAGCTCATCTCAGATATTTCAGATTGGCTTAAGCGTCGTTCTGGTGACGTGGGGTTCGAATTTACTCAATTCACAATTGGCCATGGGTATTACAGGCAATATCTTCACAGGCTTGGGCACGCTGCGGATCCGTTCTGTGGTATCTGCAGAGATGTCGTGGAGGATTCGGAGCATCCTAATCATGTTTGCCCCCGTTTCGAAGCGGAGCGAAGAATAATGTATGCGCAGATGACATTGTAAGGCGCATGAAAATTTTTCATTCATTCTCTGCAGAAATTGCTAACATAACGAGTGAACAATGGCGTCTGCTTAATTAAGTTTACTATCCCTCCCAACGCAGGTATTTGAGGCGATAGGGGGTTTTTTAGTCGGTAGGCTAATGAATCTGACATAACTTGTGGCACGGGTCATGAGTATCTTTAGAAGATTTTTACCTCCTTGTTCGTATAACAAAAATGGAGTACATATGTGAATGGATCAATGTTACTTAAGGTTTAGTGAATCTAATGTCAAAATCATTTCTTATCATTTTCTTCCTTCCCCAATCAATAATACACTGAAAGATCCATAAAATGAACATCTTTTTGAATTTATTTTAAAATTGATTTTGAATTTGTTGAAATGTTTGGTGGCACATGTTAATGTGATCCAATAGAACGATAATCATATTAGATAAAGCGTAGAATAAAAGAAAAGAAAACAAAAGAAAAGAAAAGAAAAGAAAAGAAAAAGAAAAGTGAAATAAAGATTCATGATTCAAATACCAACATAAAAAGATACTTTATCTACTATGTATATTGATAATAAACGAATTTATGTTCCAATGTGTGCGGCGGTAAAACTAAAACTAACAATTTTATGTTAATTCAAATCAAGTGACAAAACTACACAAATGTCATTTAATGCATTCGAAATAAAAAGAAAATAAATACATAAATAAATCAGATCAAAGTACAAAATCATGTTACTAGACCCAAATGGGCGCACAGCTGAACACACTTCTCAATAGTATCGTACACAAATGTAACTCTGTGACTTTCTGACTCTGTTTGGTGTTATTGGTGTTATGGTGTTATGGTGTATTGTAACTACCATGTATGTATGTATATAATAAAATGTGTATCTACTGTGAAAAGTATCTGTTATGATGCTTTATCAAAACACTAAATTGCATTTCGTTAGCGATTTTGTTTGTGCAATTAATTTGTAACACACCGTCAAATAGTCATAGTCATATGATATGAAGAGATATATGTTGATACTTTCAGATAGTCGTACTTTAAGTTGCATATAAATTTCATATAAAAAACACTTTATTGATATAAATAAATATTGTAATTCTATTTGTTCACCTTCTACTACTATATACAGTACAATCACATTAGTTTGAATGGACACTTTTTCATACTTTCTGCTCATACTTTCTTCTCCTAAGATCTGGCTTGAAATGGGAAAGATCCGAACTTCCACAGGGTAGCATATTGGCGCCAATCCTATACACCACAGATTGCATATACCTCTAACATGTCTATTATATGGAACAACAACCTGCTGGTTGCTACATACTTATGCGGATGACTTTGCGTTTTTATCTAGAGATGACGATTATCTGGTTGCATCCCCACGGTTACAGCATCAGCTAACACTTATTGAACATTGGCTGAAACTTTGTATCTTCATGGTAAACACCGACAAATCAACGCACGTTACTATCACGCCCTTCTGTCTACCTGAACAATAAAACCAAACCCACAGAACACACCGCCACACCGCCAAATACCTGGGGTATACCCTGAAAGGCTCACATCAAACGTAAGCGCGGCTTTTAAAATAAGAAAAAAATATCCTGACTTCTTCATTACCAATTCAAAATTGTCTCTGCGCAACATAATCTTATTGTACAAAACAGTTCTAAAGCCCATATGGGCTTATGGAATACACCTCCAAAGATTTCAATCAAAGCTTCTCCGCAAAATAGTGAATGCACCATGGCATGTCAGAAACCCAACAACAATACATGCAGATAGATATTCATGTCTCATGGATCAAAGACGAAATTGGCAGATTCGCCAGAAAATACGTATCCCTAACGATTTCGCTACAAGTCTACTTGTCCGCCAATTTAAGAGTAATCACCCCTTGGATCTACATTTCAGATTTACTGAAGGATAGGTTATCTGTCACCATTTACTGTCTTAGAATTGGGATTCGAAACAGGGTAGAAGCCAATGGATTGGGTGTCGACTGTTATAAAGCTGCATTGTTTCCAATACCGTTGGAATTTTTAGGTCTTTGTGCAGCATGATGTCCGACAAACCAAATGGCATCCGTGATTATTCTGTGTACCTTGCTCTGGCATATTTGCAGTCTGGAGATCTTGATTGCATACCGCCATATTGGTGCCACTATTTGTAGGTAAATGATTTTTTTTTAAAAATTTGTAATCTAAATAGATGATGCCTCATGCGATGCTATGCCTTAGTAACTTAACTGAAACTTACTAGTCAAAATATTCTTCTTATGTATGTCAAAATGGCAAGATAATCGATGAATGGTTAAATGACGACACTGAATTTACTGATTGACTGATGATATTGAAGCAGATCCATGTATCTGTTGTTAGTATACTGAATATGCAGGAGATCAGGATTATGGTGTCTCGGTAAACTTCGTATACAACCAGATTATCGAGGTTATGCTGTATATTTTATATTTATATCTTTCGTTATCAAATGAATGAATGCATCGAACTACAATCAAAACCAATTCAAACCAATAAAAGAGGTAAGAAGTATGGTTAATGTATCTGTGGAGTGGAGAGTGTGGAATGTGGCGTGTGTAATGTTTAGTATGGAGTATGGAGTGTGGAGTATAGAGTATGGAGAGAGGTAAGTGTGGGCGTTGTGGGTTAAGCTGCACTAAAATAGTTTGATTGCCAGTTTTTGCAGATAAGTGAAATGAAAAGCTATGACGATCGCAATGCTACATATTATGTTTGTATGTACGAGAACGTATGTATATATGTATGTAGGTATGTGTATGTATCTATTCAATGATATCAAAAGACCAATTTAATGTTCATAATGTTGTGCATAATCTTGTTGAAAATGACTTTGACTTATTCACGGCAGACAATGTAGAAAAAGAACAACAACAACCATAAGAATTATAACAGCAACAACAACAACCACAACCACAACAAATAAAGAAACAAAGTATCTGAAGGACATTTGTGTCGATAAATAAGAAGGGAGAACAAAACAAACAAAAAAAAAAGAAAACTTATCTCACAGAAACATCAAAAAGTCCATTGAATGGACCAATGTTGGATCATTGATTGAGTTGACTTGGGTCAGTATTCATTTGTATACTAAATATCTAGATACATCATCGATAGATATTGAAAAGATTATTATACATTATTTTTAGTTTTATTGTTTCGTTGTTTCTCAATCATAAAATGAACCAATTTTTGCCACTGTCCTTTAAGCATTTTATTTATTTTCTCTAAAAAAGTTGTCTTTTTTCATTATACCGGGAACTTATCAGCCGATGTAATAAAAATACAGTTACATAATAACATTGATTCAACATTTATATATATATATATAAAGTCCTATGGTTCCAGCCCCCTTTCCTTTTCGTTATTTCCACTCGCATTGGTGTTTCGTTGGTTCTGACCCACAGATTGGAGATTGATTTGGTATCAGGCCAAAAGATGTGAAGGATTGTGCGGAGGCAATGGTTTGTTAATAACTGTATGGCTTGAATATCCGAAGATGATAGATTCTAGGTTTCGCAGCCGTAGAGTAGAGTGGATTTGACATTTGAGTTGAAAATTATTGAAAATGATATTATTAAAGAAAAATATAGAAATTTCATTAATTTATACGGTTTTCACTTAAATTAATTTACTTTGATGAGTTTTATTGTCACGTTTGAACCCGAAAAACATCATTTGTTTTCATTTCGTGATTGATAACAGCAGCAAGTGTATCAAAATTTTTTCTGGAAACAGAGTTTTGTGTAGATAATTAAGACAACAAAACAGTGAGTTGAAGTTGGTCACGTTTGAATCGTAAGTGTAAAACTTTGAGATTATAAATATTTTGATGAGCCAGCGGACCAAGTTTCGCAAATAGACTCTGCGGAAAACTAACGCCTGAACACTCAAAATGAGGTTCAAAGTGTCCATTTTAGTTATCGACAAGTAACTATTTTTACCAGCGTGGCATAGTTTTTGGGAGTAATGCTATCGTCAGTGACAAATTAAGCCACAACAAAAATTATGTTTGCTGTTTTTTAAAGAAACTTATGCAGACGATACAAAGTCAATATGGAAGGTTTGCGAATGTGTTTTAAAGCAACTCGGAATGCATATTCTGTTAAGAAAATTAAGGGGACCATATAGTCTCAGGTGTCGTTTTGCAAAGGTTTACAAAAAATTCAATTACACAAAAAGTATGAGAGGTATCAATATGCAGTTTTTTTTATTTGAAAGATAATTAATGAAATCAAATTAAAAAATATTTTTCGTTGTTGTTGTTGTATCGGTTGTTGTTGTAATTCGTTCTAAAGTTGACGAAAAATTTAAAACATAGGCCCATGGTTGGGACGATTTTTTGAGAACGGATTATCTGAAAGAAAAAGTAGAAATGGACTTATGTTAAGAATTTATGTGGTTATCGCGTATACTAGGATATTTGGGATAGGTCACTATATAGGGGAGTAAGGGGGTGTCAAAGTCAAAATTTCGAAAATCTACCTTTTTTGACCCCTTTTTTTGGTCCTAGGTCCTTTATTTTTTGACCGATCCAAAATATCCTAGTATACGCCAGAATGGTTGGTATTAGGAGTAATTTAAAAAAAATCGGTCTACATTTACTGAAGTTATCCTCCCAACCAGTTTGAAAAAAGTGGTTTCGAGATAATCGCGTTTAAAGTTTAAACAACTTTTTTCAATCAAATAAAAATTCTTTTAAATATCAAACATTCATTCGTTGCATTGGGATGTTAGCTTTCACCGAAAAAAAGAATTATCAAAATCGGCTTAGTAGTTCTCGAGAAATTTAGGTCAAAGTCCGTGAAAACGGGGTAAAAACAAAAAACGTATGAAAACCGAAAAATTTAATTTCGCAACATTTTTATATTTTTAGAGAAAAACTAATATTTAATAACTTTTTTCGAGGTTTTTAATGTTTTTTTTATTCAGAAACAACAGTTAATTTAGTAAAAAATTAGAAGTTTTTTTTCGAATACGAGGGTCGAGGGTTTAATGCCCGACCTACCTGCACAAAAAAAATTCTAAAAAAAAACCATATGTTCTTTTGAATTGAAATTTTCAGGGGATGTTTTTAACACCATAACACACAATTTAAGCAAAAAAAAAAAAATCGAAAAAAAATTTTTGCGAACCTATATGGTTCCCTTATATAAAATTTTGTACCACTGGTTCCTATTTTCTATGTTTAATTGATCTCAGTTATAATTCTACAATAATTGATATTTGATTTAATAAATAAAGCTTAATTACAAAAATATATGAACAATTGCCTGAAAGAAACCATAGTGGAAATACATATATGTCACGTTTGCAATGTCACGTATCGAATCATTTTATCTTTTACAAAGAAAAAAAAAACAAAGAATATTTTTCGATAAAACCAAATGTTAAATAAAGTGACATTATTCCTAAATATTTTAAAATTAGTTGCGTTAAAAATTTTTTTCAGGTTTCGCTGATTTTTGGATTTTTATAGATGACCACGAAATCCACTTCCATTTTTGTCACGTTTGAATCGCTTTTATTTAGCCTTTACTTCCACCACCATAATGACTTCTGGAATCAACCTTTTCACTAAATGTAGTGCTCCCTACTAAGAACTATTAGATAAACTAAAGAAAGAAAAGAAAATGTGTCTAACACAAACTGTTTTTCCACGTTCGATACTGTGGAAATGCTCATATGTAATAAAAAAACCAAAAAACATCAAAAGATCTCATATTTTTCTATATTGGTTGGAGAACATAAATTCCATTATTTTCACCCTACTTTAAAACTTTATTGAATATAGCTTGGGTTGACCGAATTATGTAAAATATGTCCCGTTTTGTTCAATGACTTGTTGCCATTTTGCGGCTAGCATCATCATTCCTTTCTCATAAATTCAATCAAAAGATCGAACTCGCAGTCTTCCATAGAAGCAATTTTTTTTGTCACCAAGAAAAACTTTCAAAGACAAAAAAAGTTTATAGTCGCTTGGTGCCAGATTCGGACTATAGTACGGAAGATGTATTTAAGCTTCCCAACCAAGCTCCCTGAGTTTTCGGCAAGTCATTATTGACGTGTGTGTTATCTAGCGTTGTCCTATTGCTATTGGTCAATTCTGTATGCTTTTGGGCAACCGCTAACTTCAAACGGTCCAATTTGTTAACAGTATAGGTCCCAGTTCAGTGCCACCAAATTCACAATAAAACCTTCCTGACTGTAAGTCCTGACTTAGACACCGTTGGAGCTACTTCAGTGCGCTTTGACTTGGATGATTTTCACAAAAAATTGCCGTATTTCTCATCACCAGTCACTATTCGTTTAAGACACGGATCGATTTCATACCGTTTGGCCAAAGATTCACAGATGGAAATTTGATCCATTTGTGCTAATTTTTATATCCAGCTTTTCGTAAGTGATTTAAAACTCTTTAGTGGTCAATATTAAGCTCTTGAGGAATGCTACATGCCGTACTGTTTCAGTCATTTTCACGAGAAAAAACTAAAATCGGAATAAAAGAATCAAATGTGTTCTTCTCTTCTATCTATATATATAAAAAAGGATGAGAAAAATAGTTTAACTGCGATCAACTCCAACACCGTTTGACCGATCAGCATGTAAATAATCATGTATATGTATTTTTTCATGTAGAAGGTTTTTGCATACTTATTTTAAATAATGACTACAAAAATCACGCAGACGAGGGCGTAGCATTGCGCACCGAGAATGCTAGTAAAACAAAGTCCTGCATTGAAGGAGTACCATTAGTTTTGTTTGAAATACACAATATCAACTGCAAGTGACCCATGTTTGGTATTTTCCATGGAAACTCTAGTCTAGTCATAGTATATCCCAAGCATTTTCAATTGGGTACGTGCCAGAGAACTGCAGTGAGTATATATTTGTTTCGTGAGTGTTTATGAGTGTTTATAAATATATTGCCAACACTCACGAATCAAATTTATACTCACTGTAGTTCTTTGATACGCGCATTAATCTAATAACCTCAAAATAATCGGTTTACTTTCTCTCTTTCATCTAAAATAGGACTAAAACTGGGGTCCAAAGAAATATCTCTTTGTCACTTTGTCGGCCATCTGGGCCCAATTCAGACTTAACTTGAGCCGCGGGGTTGGACAGCCATGGGTTAGATGGTTTTCTGTAAAGATTTCAGAAAGAAACCGATCGGTTTGCTCCATAGTATATCTTTAATGTCTAAACCGAAACATCAGCGATGGAACTTGGATTATATTGTTGTAGCTCAAGAATATACAAGCTAAGTATGTAATATTTAAGACAAACTTTTATCGTCACGAGGGATAGGACTTTTGCTAACATTTAGATTTGTCGTATCAAAATTCTCTTAACAAATGGAAATACTTAGTTACAGGAGCCATAATTTATGCGCATTTTGCATTTTAACAATTGACAAATTTCAAGATTTTCACCTTCTTCAGATTTAAGTACTTCATATGAAAAAAAAGGGGAGCAAGGAAGATCGTAACGATTTAAATCAAAAGAAAACAGTAGCAAAAAACTTAATGAAATTCTACCTTTTTTTTTTGTTGTCTTTACCAACAACATAGTGTGAGGTCGCTTCATACCTCCTCCTTCTCCTCCTCCTTGATTTCTCATTTCGATTTCGGTTTTTGTTTTTGTTTCTGTTTCGTTTGTTAATTAATTACAAATAAATTGCAGTAAATCATCTTTTATTTCAGTGGAAAAAACAAATTAAAAAACGCTTAAATGAAGAGCGATGACGACTATGATGATGTGGATGTGGATGAGACTAACTATTATGATGAAGAGGATGAGGATGATGGTGCTAAGGAAGCGCCCATTGTCGCTCTGAACTTTGGTGGTTTCTACTCAAATCTTTTTGTACTTCGCTTCGGTCGGTTAAGATATTGAGTGTTGGTTTAGTTTAGTTTCATAGGCGCTTGCGTGTGAAATCCGTTGCCTAATCATTCGAGGTCAGTTTTCGGCTCATTGAAGATTTTGGATTTTTGTTTTCTTTTTCTTTTTGTTTTTGTTGTGCTTTTGCTTTTCATTTTAACAACATTTAAAATTTGTTTTTTGTTGCGGTGGCGGCGCTTGTCATAATCATCGTTTGTTGTCGGTGTTTCGTTTATAATCCGCGAATCTGACTGAATCCAAAAAGCTCGTAAATTTGCGACTGGCGTGTGGCGTCAGTCAAAACGAATTCAAATTATGAGCTTAACATCCTGTCCTGTCCATTCAACGAATACTTTAAGGGGGCTACGACGACGACAGAGACAGCGACAGCGACGACTGACTATGACGGAGGTACTTTAATGCCCTTAACACAACTTTGCGTCCGATCCTCTATCTCATTCTCCTCATCATACTCGTATACTTCAAAACGCCTAATTGAGGTTTAACACAACATTTACCGCTTTTCGCTAATCGCCTTGAAATAATGCCGACGCAAAAACATTTCGGATTCCTATTCAGATTTAGATATGGAATTGAAAGAATTGGAGAATCAAAGAAACTGAATGTAAGCATTTCATGTTAAACGAAACACAACAAAACCGAAAGAAGGCCGTTGGCTACCTTGAGTCAACAAGTTTTAATTTGTTCAACTTGAATAAGTTGAATAAACAGAAAAAGTAGAAGTTTATGTTGGAAAAGGAAGAAATCGGTTTAGGTTAGCGCTTTTTTTCAAATAGAGAAATAAACATTACTAAAGAGAGTGTGATGAATATTCAAGTGATGAGTTGCTTAAGAAGCACCAATTCAAAGTCTAAGAGGAAAACCGTCATGGAGTTCTGTTGTGTATAAGGGCCTTTGCAAGGGTGTTGGGGTATTGAAGCAGTCGATTTTTAGTACCACCATGTCTCGATATAAGGTCAAATTTCTAACGAACTATGATGAGCCCGTTATACATCGCAGGGCTCTAGTTTACATTGCTCGGATTTTCATTAAGTTGAATGGAGCAGTCGTCCTCCAGACGGGTGCCATTACTTGTCTGTATATAAGCAGTTTGTTGTTATTTTCATTTTTTGCTAGCAATACGCAGTGATCTTTTTTACATGGGCGTGCCAAGTTAGACGCTTGTCCAGGATCAGACCAAGGTATCAAACTTGGTCAACCTGTGGTATGATGCTAGAGTTGAGTTTTATTACTGGACAAGCATCGCGCCTTAATGTAAACATATGTACAATTTGCTGATTTGGAGGCATTTATGAAAATGTTCCAACGCTTGGTCCAGGCGTTAAATCTCTGCGTATAACGTTGGACCAGTTCGGATGATTCAACAGAAGACAATGAATGCAGTGTTATCTGCATAGGTAGCGACCAGAATATTATTATTATCCGGCATTGGCATATCCGGAGCGAATAGTAAGTAAGGAAATCACAATAATTTTGTTTCGGTGGTTTGACAATTCTTTCATTCTTGGATTGGTAAAAAAATGTCACTTCTTTTAAAACTCTTCGAATGATACAATACAATATTTGTTTCTGAAAACCTCATGAACACAGGTTAGAAGGTTGTGTGAAAGTGGCACTAAGAACAGCCCTAACACCTAAGCCTTATACTAAATAAATTTAAGATAAATGTATACTATACTATTGTTGGCACTGATTCGCCAAGAGATGCTGATCATGTCAATATGTAAGTACTTACTACTTAGTTTATGGAAAATTTAGAAAGTATGGTTACATAATTTACAAACATTTAATTAGTAATGTGCATTAATGAAAAAGGAAATCACTAATCGGTATTGGAAGACCGTTAGCGTTACCGACATGATGTAAGTGCATGATTGTTGTAGACATTATTCTTGTCATAATTGTAAAGATTGTTGATAATACAATTACCAACCATATTGTATATTGTGCAGTCTTTTAAAGAGCTTTCCTATGAGCAACTTGAGCAAATGTCCGTGCTTCCGAGATAAAAGGACATCCTTATATTTTGTGATCAAAACAAAACTGAATCTTTTCTCATTAAAAGAAAACTTCAACCAAAATCAACTACTACTGTGAGGGCTAAACTAGCCAGTTGGGCTTCACCCTTCATATATGCTGTTTCTTAAATTTATCCAAAGTGAGAATTATTTTGCTTAAGGTTAGGGGCTCCCCGCGCATCCATCCACTAGTAACATACTCAATCAAAAAATACGAAAGAACAAATAAACGAAATTTTTCAAATGAACTACCCGTCATGTCATTTCATCAAAAATCATACCAATAACAACCATAACATATATGTATACCTACCATAGACACATACATACTACATATAATGTGTATCTCAAAATTGTATTGTTGTTGTTGTTGTTGTTATTGTTATTTTTTTTTGTTGCTGCAACATTTCCTAAAACACGCAATGTCGCGTCTTAAATCGTTCGTCCGCTCATTCAATCGAATCAATCGAACATCATTTGTCGGCATCACTGTTTCAAATCTTTTGGTTTTTTTTCTTTTTTATATATTTCAATCTTCTCCTTCACATAAGTTTAATATTATGTACAATAGCATTTCTATGGCTTCTAATTTTGTTCATCGGATTAATTTGATGTTTATAAGTTGTTTTTTGGATTTTTTTGTTTTATTTCTATGGCTTAGATATAAAAATAATTGAAAAATATAATTTGGTTTGTTGTTGGTGTTGGTGTTGTTGTTGTGATGTCATGTTTTACTATTGACCCTAATTAACACAAAATGATCATATCAAATACTTAAGTTCATACATATGCTTCATATGTACATATGTATGTACGTAAGAAGCAACTCCAACGCAAAGTGCTTCTATCTATGTGATTTAGTAATTAATTTAGGTTTTTTGCTTGAGTTCCATAAAATATTTTTAACGCAATTATTGTTTCGCTTAAAATATTACAATATTATTATTATTATTATTTATTATTTCATAACTCAGAATATACATACGTAATACCAATGACTATAAAAGTTGTCTAGCATGAAGTATTAAATAAAATGTATTATTTGAGAACGCCTAAAACTATGCATTACCTTTTATGTTAGCCACTGCTTATTGATTTCATCAATTGCTCATTGTTCACTACGTTAGCCCTTCAGAGATTGACTTTGATATATTGGGTGTACAAATAAGTTTTAAGGGATTTGTTAGTGAGTTTGAAGCTTTATTCCGAGGAACTGATGCCATGCATTTTATTCATAATACTGCCCAACATTAGCTACGACTTTTCCCCATCTTTCAGGCAGCATACGGATTTCGCGTTGGAAAAATACCTCGTCTTTTGAAGCTTCTTCGAAAGAAGTGAAGTGCTGCTCGGCCAGGCCATGAGT
>JBAMAV010000643.1:0-151797 GCA_037043315.1 Amiota communis
CGATGGCCGTTAGGTTGGCTGGATCACAACTAGCTTTCTTTTCTGCATTGCCTTCTATTCCCAGGTTATTTGAATTTTTGTTTTTGTTATTTGATGAAAAGGTTCCGCATCTTACCGTGCAGACTATATAAGTGTGTATTTCCCTTAAATTGCTTGCGCTATTGGTGCAAAACATACTATTTTAATAATATAAGTTTAAGGACGATAAGGAAAACATGTTTTTATTTTAGGATTTAGTTTTTGCAAAACCACGCACAACAATTTGTGTACGTTTTTTCGTTGTTTATGCTTTGCTGCTTCTTGCAAACGTCTGCACTTCATCTAGTAATGAAATAACCCTAGCCAAAAACTATTTTGAAAGGCACAGGCATACATATGTATGTATGTTTTCGACTGATGAAATTAACTGTATTTGGTATTTGAATTGTATTTTAACATGATAGGTTGTAATCATCATCATCATCATCATCATTTGATCATCACAGAATTGTTTGAAATATATGATTGCTTTCTGCTTATGATGATGATGATGATGATGAATGATTTATAACAAAATATAATTTTGAATTTAAGTCAACTTATTTAATCGGTTTACTGCCCTTTTGATTTCTTCGTCGTCGCTTATGTTGATACTTCCTTGGCAACATAAAAACAGAAATGACTCCATAATAAAAGGCATTCTATTTTTCATTTCCATTCCGTTCCAGATCTGCTTGACCTGTTCATTCAATTCCTCTTCCGTCAAACTATCAACACATTGCATTTTGTAAAAACGCTTAAAATTTTCCATGGGCGTCTCATAACACTTTTCAGTTACAATGGTTGCCCAATAGAATGGTCCCTTTTCGTTTGGGTTGAGCTGACACCATGTTATTTGCGGTGTAGAGTTCTCCAATCGTTGCCAAGCACTATACATTTGATTGGAGGCTTCTTCATAGAATTCTAGATTGTGTTTCGATGACAAAATAATTTCCTTACAGACCCGACCGAAGAAATCTAAATCTATGTTCGGAGATGATATTTCATCAACGCAACTCGAATTAGATTCAGTTTTTATTCTTTGCTTCTTCTGCGGTGTCACGTAGTTTTCATGATTATTATCCACCTGCATTCCTTCTTCAGGCACAACTATGGGATCATGGGATCTCTTTGTGGGTTTAGCCAATTTTGTTGTATTTCCTTGTCTTTCAGATTCTCTCGCAATGGTCGATGCAATATTTGCAGAACAATTAATCACGTTTTCTTCAATCGGCTCGTTTCGCCGGCCTCTTAAAAAGCGGAGCCAATCCTGATTAAAAAATCGCCAGATTCTTGACATTTTCCTAACAATTTTTTTTTTATATAAAAAATATATATAGGCAAGCACACAACTGAACAACACAAACTTCAGTCGACAAGTTTAAGAATATCTGACAATATGAGACTAGTAGTTTTGATAGAATTACTTACCAACGTTTACTATGTTATTTTTGAAAAAAAAAATTTACTGCTTTCATATTACAGAACATTGGTTCCCAAAGTGGTCTACGACGGCCTGCAAGGGGTCCTAGTGAGGGGAAAAAAATTGGGGTTGTCAAGAAAATGACAAGAACTTTCACCAATTGTTTCTTCACACTGAAGTACGCTGGCTGTCGAAAGGCTTATGTTTAACAAGGATCTTTTTATTTTTTTTTTTGGGACTATTTTAGACATTTTAACAAAATTTAATCAAGTGGCAATTATACATTACCTATTTAACAGATATTTTTAGTAAATTTAATGAAATTAACTTGCAGGTGCAAAATGAAGGTGAATGCCCAAATTTAAACAAAACAAAGTCCATAATTTCAGCGTTCTTTGCCAGTATTAAACTAATGAAGCAGGTTTCCCCAGGAAGATGGCGTTTCCATCATTTTAATGCCCTCTATACAGATATGGTTCACCTAGGTTCAATCAATCCATATGGTGATATTGTAGAAACGGATGTTTTATGGCAAGAAGAACTCATCAGAATAAGCAGTAATGAAGATTGTTAAGTCCAGT
Organism: Amiota communis; assembly: GCA_037043315.1. Classification (NCBI taxonomy): domain Eukaryota; kingdom Metazoa; phylum Arthropoda; class Insecta; order Diptera; family Drosophilidae; genus Amiota; species Amiota communis. The sequence goes on from JBAMAV010000643.1 coordinate 2,023, forward strand.
TTAGAAACGGAAATCAGTTATTCTGGCGCTTCAAAATGATATTCCTGTTACTTTTCCCATTTTATGGAATATCGCTAGAGCGTTTTCAATTGCTTTTTCGTCTTCATACTTGGTAGAAAGTGGTTTCAGTGCGGTTACCAATATGCTAACAATAAAAACAAAAAGAACACTCAAACTAAATTGATCATCACTTTCAGGGGGTCTACCCAAAACCGGAAAACATGCCAAGTGGTCTACGAGACAAAAAAGTTTGGGTCCCACTGTTCTACATCTTTATATATATAATTCGAGTATACAAAATTTTGTGACTGATTTGCTTCTAAACGGCTAGACCAATTTCGATAAACTTTTTTTGTTTTACTTATGGGGTCACCAAGATGGTTTATGCATCAGTTGGACCCGGTAGGTGGCGCTGTTGTCGAGATAAAGACACTTTTTTACCAAATTTTTAACTTTTTTTTATCTAGCGCCTACTATACTAAGCCGATTTAAAACCACTGCAAGACCAACCAAAAAGTTTTGTACGTTTTTGCGTTTTTAATGCTTTGGTTGTTCTTATACTTCTATTTTTTCTGTCTTAGTACGCACTTTTTGCGTTCTTCGTTTCTGTATTTGATGTTCATTGAGAGTGGAACAAGAAGGAGACAGTGTGTTTCGTTGTTTGTGCTTTGCTTTGTTTGTGTTTCGTGTTTGAGGCTATTGATTATCACTACGGGGCCGCAGCAAAGCGCGCCGGGCTACGCTAGTATATCAAATGTTTTGGCGACACCAATAGCGTTTTAACGAAACATGACTATGGAACCTTTTTTAAAAACGTGTTCATGTTAAAGGGAGGAAAACATTACTCACTTTGATTAATTTTGGTGATTCGCAAAAGAGGCGTTCACTCATAATACTCGTACATACTTATTAGAGGTCTGCATGATGGCAAGAAAACTAAGTTTGAATCAACAATGTTCAATATAAGCTGAGTGAAATAGAATGCGACGCCGAAAGAATTCGAGTGAATTTGTGCACTGACGTCAGACTTAGTCGCACAACATTCACACAAAGATGCATGAATTGAGTGAGTGAGAATGTGAGGTTGTTTTCGAATTAATTCGAATGCCTTCATTTTTTTTTGCATAAGAACAAAGGGTTGATGTTGTTTTGCTGTGCGTAAGGAAAAGAAGAAAGAAAACAACAAAAACAACATATGTAGTACGCATATACATACATACGAAAACTTATTTTTTTAGCTTATGACAACATTAATCTTTGAGATAATGGCTTAAAAAGAAGTTCGAATACTTAATAGGGCCACCTTGTCCCTTTGCCACATTGAATAACCTCCTTTTCATTGAGTTTATTAAATTTGCCAAAAGGATATGGTCCAATTTTTCCCAAATTTCTTATTTCCGGCGTAAACACGATGTACAAGAATTCCCCAGAGATTTTCGATAGGGTTCAGATCAGGTGAGCACGCAGGCCAGTCCAAAGTGTTAACAGAGGATGACATTAGGTAGGCCATCGTGTGCCGACTGGTGTGATTTCTCGCATTATCTTGCATGAAAATGTAAGGACTTTCCATGTTATCCTGTAGGAACGGTAGGAGAGTATTGTCCAATACACCCACATACTCTACGCTTGTCATTCTTGAAGTCACAAAGCGTAGTTCAAGGATTAAAGCACCCCATACCATAACAGAACTACCTCCAAAATTCCGTTTTGAAAATACTAGGGGTTCCTTGCGTAAACCGTGCCAATAGCTGCGAAAGCCATCTGAACCATCCAAATTGTACTTTTTCTCATCCGAAAAAATAACCTTTTTAAGAAAAATAAAATATTTAAAAAACTTATGTTGCATGCGAATTGTCCCAGCACGTATCAAGATTTTTAAAACCAAATTCAAGTCGTGCTGCCTTGTGGTGATTTTTGAGAGTTGGCCTCTTCTTCATTACTCCTCGCACTATATGTTTTGACGCACATTGGGGACACTGGAATGCTGCTGCAAGTTGACGACACGACAAGGTGGAATTACATGCTTTTTTCAAAATTTGACGCTTGTTGCGGCCAGACAGTTTTGGTTTTCGTCCAGCATTATTATTTTTGCCGTATCCTTCTTGATTTTTTATGAAATTATTAATTACACAGCATGTTCGACCAATTAATTTTGCAATTTGGTTAATTAATAAGCCAGAGGCTTTGAAAGCGAGAATTTTCCCTTTCTCCTCTTCAGTCAAACGCGTTCCCCGTGGCATTTTAATAAATTTTATGAAACTTCAAAATTATCAATCAAACAAAGTTGATACGCACACATAAAGATCACGTTTTTTAATGTTTCGTATTATTTCGTTACAAATAATTTTTAGTAACAAAACGACTTTCAGTAGCAAATATAACGGTACCTTTCCAGCAGTGGCTAAAAATAGAATGTAACGGTTCTCTATTGCACATTACATTTTGCACTCTCATTCTATACCATTGTGTGAGTTGATAAAACAACGTAATGCACCTTAAGTCTGCGTCTTATTCTCCGCTCATTTCCTTGTACTATCACGCGCTTCACTCAAATCAAACTACAATTCGAATTAATTCGGATGTGTTCGGCTATGCAGACGGCTTTCGAACTTAAAACACAGTCGCATTCATCTCTCACTCAATTCAATTCAATTCAATTCGAGTTCATTCTGTGGACTTCAGTTGTGAGCGAAGCCACGCAGCTGTCTAATACTTATGTATGTATGAGGCGATCTGATGATGCTAGTATTACGATTTTTGAAAATAAATAATAATAAATAATTTTGTCAAATTGGTTTTGTTTTTTTATAATTTTTTTTTTTTTTTACATATATAAAGGTATTTTTTTTTTTATTTTTTAAATATATTTTCGCATCGTTTCACATTAAGAGTATCTTAGAATTAAATTTAAATAAATAAAATTTAGTAAGTTTTGCTGTCTGTCTGTCTTTCATCATGTTGAACAAAATGTTGAAGTGTGTGATTCTTTTTGCTCTAAGTATAAGTATGTGTATTAATTTTTTGTTTTTCTTCTCTTCTCTTTCACTTATTTATGTCTTGTTTATGTTGATATCAATAAAAGAATTTATCAATCAATCACATTACAGATGCCATGATTTTCTTTGAATAAACTTTCTTTAATTTACTTTATTTTTTCGTTTCGTTTCGATTCGTTACTTTTGTTACGTTTCGTTTCATTTCCTTCTATTTAGTTTTATTTTATTTTTCATTACATTTTGTGGTTTTTTTTTCCCCCATTTAAAATGCTGCGCACTTTGACTGACTTTCTTTATTTCACTTTTCCCTCTTTATCTTTCATTCTTTTCAGTCCGAAATCACAAATAAACAAGCCCCAAATTATATACTCGTATTACATATTTTATACTATAGTATATATACGGTTGTATGGTATGTGGTATGTGTGTTAACATCCAATTATTTTAGTGCTTTAATTTAAGATACATTTGTGTACTTGTATATCGTATAGTATTTTAATAATAATTTTCTTTTTTCTTCTTCTATTTTTTCCTTTTAAAATTTAAACTAAATTACATTTATCATAATTATCATCACCATCATCATTGATCATTTATTCAATTGATTGATCAGTTTTTTTTTCTTCTGAATTTCATATTAATAATAATAATTAGGGATGTAACTATGCAACATTTTGCCGGTACGATTCCGATTCCGATTATTGGAGTAAAAAAACGGCGATTCCGATACCGATACCGATATATACAAATAGCTTATTAAAGGCACTTTTATTTAGACGGTCCGTTTAGTCTCAGTCCATTACAACCTTTCTACAGTGAGTAAAAAGTTGTGAGTTCCATAGTGAGCTCTGGTGTGTTCTGACAACTGTTTTTTGTTTTGGCTATACACATACGTGCAACTTTGCGCGCACGTTTACAATATTAAAACTGAAATTTTGTGAAAACTACATGATTAAGAATATTTTACAGAATATGCACATAGTTCTTGCAGCTTTTGGATCATCAGTATCGTACACAACTCTTTTTTCGAAACTATGGTCTAACATTATTTGTTTTTTAGGTAGCAGATCACTGTCGGTCTTTGGCGTGTCGTTGTGCAATTCTTTTTCATGAGTCCACATGTTTGATGTCGCTTTAAGTGTGTCCACATGTTTGATGTCGCGTAGACTTTGTGTCATCATCCTGTTTTATTTCAAAATTTTTCCAAATAGAACTTGTACACTTTAAAGGCTTCGCCATTCCAACAATTGTTTGCGCCGACTTTTTAACTAAGTGGTTTCCCGCTCTTATTCACTGTTTTCAGGCTTGCCAACTTGGGAGAAAAAGTCAGATTCAGAAGAAAAATATAAACTACGACTAAATGGCCTTTTAGACGATCAGTTCAGGCCTGAATGTTTCATATCGGTCAATAGACTATCGGAATCGGAATCGTTACATCCCTATTAATAATCATTCATCAATCAATTTGTCAATCAATCTACCAATCAATTCAATTCAATTCAATTCATTTCTTAGTCATTTCCTTTCATAATTAAAATTTTTTTTTTTTTTTGTTTAATTATTTTTTTAATTGCACACACAAAACACATAAACTACACAAAAATTTTATAGATTTATCCTTTGAATTTGAATACTACTATACATACACATACATAATATATATCTAAAGTAAATACACATTTACACACACACATATATAAGATTGAAATATACATATGGAATTGTAATTGGAACTATAGGCAAATGTACTATGATGGTACATGCCGCTCTCTCCAAATGCATTTGGTGGTGCGATTCAAAAAAAAAAAAAAAAGAAAGACAATATTGTAAATCAATTACACACGGCTAGTTGGCAAGCTACAAGCCAGCAAGTTGGCTAATTGCAAGCACACTCGCCCAGTGTAATCATATTAGCTAATTGCGAGTAAAATGTTAACAAGCTAGTACCTAGAAAAGTTTTCAGCACGCCAAGTGTAACGGACGACAGTTTAAACTTTTCTTTTCTGACATGTTTTTTTTTCAAGTCTTGCAAATTGGAAATTTTCGCAACTTATATACAGGAAAATATCTCATTATCTGTGTTTTATTCATTATTGTTTTTTAATACACCTATGTATCTGTATCTGAATCAGTGTTGTTCATTAAAAAGAGTCGTGCTTAACTGACATACACGTACTACATATGAACATAAGTAGGTGGGTTAAAATTTTTAAATCTAAGTAGTAGTCCAATAATAGTATTGCGATATAAATTGTCTGTACTAGCGTTACTATGCATAATAATTCCATTTTAAGTGGGTAAAGGAAAGAAGCATTGTGGATCAATTGAGACTAGAAATTTATGTGTACACAATAGTAGTAGTTCAAATGTAAATTCGTAATTCATGGCAGAATTCATTATCAATTTGAATATAAATTCGAAGTCCTTATGACTTTCTGAGAATTTATCATCATTTACTATCTATTTATCCTTGTCACTGGCTCTCTGTGTGAGTTTTTTCGTCTATACTAGTCAAGACTACGACTATGATGAACTTCATCTCTCATGTTCCAGCACACATATGATTAAAGATATGTACTGATATTTGACCATAAGGTCTTATGCCCCTCCTTGACATGATGGTAGACACGAAACTCAACTATAAAAGGTATGAAAAAAACTGCTAGTGTTATCCAGGATAATGGCTAACATAGGAGGGCCAAGACAGAGAAAAAGAAAGCTCCTGGCAAATGTTAACCAATCAATCGTGATGTACTCGGCACATGTATGGGGACCTGCACTATTGCTTAAGATGGCAAGATCGATGTTCCGGCTAAGTGCCATCAGTGTTGCCAGTGCTTTTCGCACAGTATCAAATGAGCAAGTACATTGGAAGTCAGTTAAAGACAACAAAGCGAAAGGAAGTAAGACAAGTGAGTCTAAACGAATGACAAAATTGCTGGGATACATCTGTCAAAGGAATATGGACACACCGACTAATTGGAAATGTACAAACGTGAGCACTAACATATATATAGAAATAATGATGGAGTAACTTGTTCTTTTTGTGGTAGTAGCAGCGAAAATGTAGGGCACGTATTGTTTTATTGCCCAAAGTATGCAAAGGAGAGGGAAACCCTGGAAAAGGTCATGGCTCGATCGACTAATGCCAGATAGTGAGGCATATGCTGCAATCAATGTGAGTGTGGAGTATGGTGAAGGACCTGACTGCAATGGTACTCCAATAGTAATAGAGCTGTGAATGGAGTATAAACTAAATTACTGATAGGCTAAGCATTGCCCTGTGATGTAATGAAAAGCTATAGGTGACAGAGTTTAGGGAACGCGTGGGCGTGGTCCCGAATGAGTTGTACCTAGCAGACAATATGAATAGTGCATGCCGTTAGTGATATGACGGTATCTTATGAAGATTCCCTCTTCGACAACAAAACAAAAAAAAAAAGGTCTTATGACCCACCCAACTGCATTACTATTTTTATGAACAAAGCTGCATCGGTGTGTGTGGGCGTCATAAGTTAATATAAAAATTGAAACCTTCTTCTGTTGCTGTCACTTTTGTTTTATTTTATTCCCACATTTCGGTTTTTCTCTATCTACTATACTACTATATGGTAAAGTACATGTGTATATGGTCCAGTTGCAATAAGATTTTATAACCTAGGAATAAAAGTATAAGCTAAAAAACTTGTGTTTTGATATTTTATACATTCGTTATCTCAAGTCACATACTAGGATATGATGATCTGATCTGGTCGCTTGCCAGTCAACATATTCAACATAACATAAGTCACAAGTCAAGTCACACTTGAGTGTATGTAAATGATGTCCTGTTTGTACAATATACATACATATATGTATGTTCATATATCTTGTTTCCTATTATGCCAATTAATGTTGTGTTGCACGTTAAAAATTTCAGATTATAAGGCTCTCAATCGCTTTTATAGAACATTCTTTTTTTTCAAATTGTAACAAATGCACAAATAATTTTATATATATTATATGTGTGCCATATGCATATAGTATGTCGTATGTACATAGATGTATATAAATTTAAACAGAAAATACTAACCATAGTACAATAGATTCATTATGATTTGAACTGATCTGTTTTGATTTCATTTGATTTGATTTGTATAATTAGATAATATAAGATAAGATAAGAAAAACAAATGAATGCATGAAAGAATAGTATGTATGTATGTATGTATGTCAATAAAGAAATACTCTAAAGTGTTTTTTAGTATTTTGTATGTAACTATGGATGAGACTTGGATCTACCACCATGATCCTAAACTGAAACAAGAACGTTTACATTGGACTGAAGCTGGTGGTTCAACAACAAAACAGGTGAAGTCAGAACAATCGGCAAAAATGGTTATGGCAACAGTTTTTTGGGATGCAAAAGGCATTTTGTTAAATGATTATCTTGAAAAAGGTACAACAATTAACTCGGAATATTATTGCAACCTTTTGGATCAGCTGAATGAGAAAATTGGTGAAAAAAGACCCGGTTTGCAGAAGAAAAAAATCATTTTTCATCAAAACAATGCATGTGTTCACACAAGTGTTTTGACAAATGAATTTAAGATCGAATTGCTTGAACACCCACCGTATGCACCAGATTTGGCTCCCAGCGACTACTACTTATTCAGAAACTTGAAACAATTCTCGCATGGAAATCGTTTTTCGTTGAATGAAGAAGCTATTGCAACTGTGGACTGGTATTTTGCAGTTCATTAATTCATTTAAAAGTCATTATTCTTTCACTTTTTTGCTTTCACTACTTTTCAACCAACCTGTAATATACAGGTATGTGTTTTTTCAATTATTTTAAAATTAAATATTTAATTGTCAATTCATTCAATTATTTTACTTTTATATATTGTACATTTGCTTATATTTATATGTATGTATATATATATGGATGTATGTATGTATGCGTGTATTATTATGTAATATACACATACATGTGTAATTAATATTAAATAAAACTTAAATTTACCATATGAAAACAAAGAAAAAACATTTGCATTTACAGTAAGTTGAAATTTCAAATTTTTATAATTTAAACACACACAGATACTACTATTCATGATTTTAATTATACTTAAGTATATTATATGTATGTAGCTACGTAGTTAGTTAGATGTTTCATGATTTCAAAAATGTTTCCTTTGTCTTACTGTCCTCTGTCTGTCTGCCTGCCTGTCTGCCAGTGTCAGTCAGTGTGTTGTTGAAGTAAGTATGGTATGTCTGTCTCTGTCTGTCTGTCTGTTGCATCTTTCTATCTATTAACTAATTATTTGTCTAACTAACTAGCAATTCACCCACAGATTTCGTTCGATATTTGATGCCTAAATATTGCACAAATTTCCTTCTTTTTTTCTTTGCTTGTTTGTTTGTCTTTACAATTCAAACACAATTTTCTTCAAACACTCACTGACTGACTGACTAACTACTAACTGACTGACTAACTGACCGACCGACCGACAGACAGGTGTATCCAACTAAATAAATAGTAAATTAGAGTTACTATTTTCCATGAATTATGATAGTCCATAGTCATCTCCTCGGTAAACCGAAGCTGAAACTCTTAATAGCCATTCCATTTTCAATCTAATGTATGATATACTACGAGTATGTATGTATGTTTGTATGATGAAGGTGATAATGATGATCAATCTCTTTTACACATAAAATAAAAACATATAATCATAATTTGTAGAAATAAGCAGTATCTGTCTGCAGCTGGGAAGAAAAGATATCAATCAATATAATATCATCATTGGATTTATTTTCATACTAGCGAACCAGGCGTGCTTTGTGCTAAGCTCCCGGCTCATGGCGCAGCAACTGACATACTCGACAACAGCAACTGTTCAATTTTGATGAAATCAAGTTCATCCCGTGCGCCACCAGTTAAAGCTTCTTTTCTTGATCGATCAAGTGAGAGTCGGACTCGCACACGAATGGTTCCCAAACCACCGCACAAGGTTTTAACACTATGTATGCAAATTCGTGTTGGACGTAAAGTTATAGTATCCAATAGTCAGTTCGATAAAACAAAGAACAAAAAAGTTTTTCTAATAAGGACATGACTTTAAATTTGGGCCTGTATGGGAGCGTTGGCACCCTAAAAAGAATCAACTGACAATTACATGTATATAAGCGAACATATAGTATATCAATTCAAAATTCTTCATTTGTTTTAATAGACAACAAGTACAAAATTTATATTATTATTATTAAGAAAAGCTCAAGAGCTACTGGTTAGATCTTTATATGTGAACCACATGACAAGCACCAGCTTTGAAATAAAAAAGGAATCATCAAAATTGGTTCACCTAGAAAAAAGTTCTGAGGTAACAAACAGATAACTACTTGTCAGATCTTGATCAAATTTATATGTGAACCACAAGACAAGCACCAACTTTGAAATAAATAAGGAATCATCAAAATGTTACATTTTTGAACTGGCTATCATACTTCCCGGCCCTTAACATAATAGGTTATGTTTGCGGGTGCCTAGTTTGAAGAAGTTATTATTGAACAAAAACTGAACTTTTTGTGGGCTTCAATTTCGCTTGTCTTAATTAAAAGCTTGTATGACTCAATACCAGATAGTATTTTCAAGGTTATTTTAAACAAGAAGGACTCAACCTATTACTAAAAATCATTCAATATAGTATGTACTATGATCATTCATACATAAAATGTACAATGTAATGCACATTAGAGGTAAAGTGGGCTATTCAAGTGAAACAAAAAAATATACGTATTTTTGTAAGTTGTTTTTTGAATACATTGTAATGTGGGCTATTCAGGCTTGCCAATTTAGGGGTATTTTCAAAAGTCAGCGCAGCAAAAGAAGAAAATGTTCGAAAATCAGCCAAAAAGTCGGCAACAGAATTAAAAATATGAATATCTTTTGATTTAGTAGGTCGATTTCAATAAAATAAACGCTAAATGTTACACGAAGTTTGCTACAATACACCAGTCAAAACCGCATTCAAATAAGTAAAGCCGTTTCTGAGATTAGCGTGCACCAACATAAAATCGTAAGATATATACATATGTAGATAGATATTAAATTAATTTAATATAAATGCGTTTTCTTCCCATTTTGACTATTGAAAATACCCCTAAATCGGAAAGCCTGGGGCTATTCAAGTGAAACGGACTGTATACGCAATTCAATTCAATTCAATTAATTTTAAATACTATTACGATGCTATTCACTTTCGGCCCGGCGAGCGTTGCTGCAGCCCCGTCATGATGTGAGTGTGCTATTTTTGAAGTCATTGTTCCTTTCTCGCTCTAATTTAAAAAATTTAAAAATATAAAAAAGTCAGGTCCTTTGTCTTCTATGTGGGCCCCGTTTAATGCGTTTTTATTCAACACGACTTCGGTCTAACAAGGTGACAAATTTTATATCATTTTTTGTTTAACACGGTTGGGGGATTTTTTTCTCCGATTTGTGTTCAATAAAAATGTGAATGAATGGTCAGAAAAAACAGCACTTGGATTTATGGAGTCCAAAAATACGAAAAATTTCTCCTGGGCAGGAGAATTTATGGTGAAGCCTATGCTCGTATATACATCCTTAAACCCTCGTGCATTTAAAGGTGTATGGCAAATTCAAAAGTTTGGATATTTGCAGAAATATTCAGTGATTACTGGTTTTTTAATTGTTTCGTACAGAAAGTTGAAAAGTGCTTCTGCTATTGGATAATGCTCCCTCCCGGTTATCCACAAGTTTTGGATCATCCTAGTAATGTAAAGGTAAAAATTCTTCCACCTAATACAACATCACTGCTACAGCCGATGGATCAGGGATTTATACTTTCAAGACATACTAAGTACGTATATTAGAGGTTCTTAACAATGGATTTTGGACATAGCCTACACGGATCCAATTGATGTGATGAGCAGTGCCTGGAAGAAATTTTCTATTAATAGACTGCGTTTTCATTTGGTAAATTTATTGGATAGTGGGTATGATGGAAAAAATGTGAAATCTGACAACAACAGTTCCAAAGACATTGAGACCATAGAAGGCTTAACTGATTCATCCATTGAAAGACGTGTAAACTTTAGAAAAATGTGTGTCTTACCCTACTATGAAGCTTTGCAGTTAATAAATCAATCAAAAATTATGGGAATTTTTGTCCAAAAAAGATATGGGTGAACAGCAAAAGCATATTAAAGAATAAAGTGTCATATGCATATATGTTGGAATACTCAATTTTAAGAGTTGAAGCAAAGGAAATTTTTTGTTTTCACTGGCTCGGTTTGAAATCTAAGAACGTAACCCCCGTGTTAAACGAGGCCCACCAGTATTTCATTCATCTTTGATTATACTGACATACCGAAGTTTGATCGATCAATTAGTTTTGTTTGTATATTATACTGTGAAAGACTAAAGTGTACATACACCTGCACTTTTCTTCGAGATCTATATTTATTCATAGAATAATTGAAATTTCCATTACTTTATTTGTTTCATAACAATAGAAATGAGACTAATTCATATGAATTACAGATATTCTAAGGAGGGAAACAAGTTTCATTTTGAAAGAAGTGCTAGTATATAGTATATACTCAATATATTTGCAGCAGGACATCCCGCCGTCTTTGTCTTGAGTATGTTTGGGTCCATAATAATGATAAGGGAATTGATTTCTGGTTGGAAGTTTTGTTCACCGATGAATCAAGTTCTTCGGAAGAAAATTGCTGAAAATCAACCCAAAAATGTAATAGCAACTGTCAAGCACAATGGTGGTAACGTAATGATTTGGGGAGCGCTATAATTTTTTTTGATAGAAACACATTTTAGAACAACATCTGAAGCCATCTGTTGAATGCTTGGGTTGGATATTCCAACAATTCATTGATTCCAAGCATACTACTGCTAGAATTGTCAAGGAATGACTATTGTATTAAACCTCCAGAGAACTCCATGCCCATGCCCAACACAAAGTGCAGAGTTGAACACGATCGAACCCAAATGACATGATGACAAATGCATGGTATGCATAAATAACCCCAGTAGAGGTTTCTAATTTGGTTTCATCAATAACAGAGGAAGGAGAATACTAAAATACACAAGTAAATAAGCTTTTCTATAATCATACAATAATTTTTGTTATTTTATTATAAAACAAATGAAGTAATGCAAAATTTTGATTATATTATGAACAAATATAGAATCTCAAAGAAAACTGCATCATTACATATTGCCATTGAATAGGTTTTTTATATAGAAAATAAGCACAAAATTACAGGTATATATGTCCGATTTAGTGTTCACTGTACCTTAAATAGTAGTAGTAGTAGTAAGTATTTTCAAATTAGTCCTTCTACTGTGTTGTGTTCATACATAATCTTTTTTCTAATCTCTTTTTTCGATATATATATAGAGTATATATAAATTAAACTATGCTAAAAACTAAATATGTAATTTTAATTAGAAGAAATTATAATTTTTGTGTTTCTGTTTAAATTATTTAAAAAAAAAAAAAAACATTTTACTAATACAAAAAACACAAAAAAAAAAAAGAACTAAAAATCTTTTTCTTTTCTCTTCTTTTTGTATAAAATAATCATAATAATAAGATAGTAATTAATGTAAATGTATGTATACATAATAATATAATTAATGTAAATGTCATCATAATCATAATTTTTCATAATTTGTTTTTCTACATTTTTTTCTTATTTTTTTTTTTTTTTGTAATAATTATAATAATTATGTAATTTTCTTTTTTTTTTTTTTGTATATATGTATAAATTTGACATTTTTTCATTTTCATTTTTCTTTTTTCTTATTTTTTTCTTATTAATTTGCTCACAGTTTATTTTTTGTTGTTGTTGCGTTGTGTTTAATTTTACAACATTACGCCCACACACACATATGTATGTCTGAATAATAATAATAATTATTCTTATTATTGTTGGTATGTGCATGTGGTTAAATCTATATGGTATGGAGTATGTATCTATGTATCTGTGATCTGTGTGTAACATATCAAAACACCACAACAGAAAGAGCAACACAGCATTATTTGCATTGATGGGTATAATTTTTTTTCTTTTAAATTGGTCGGTCTATATTCTTTGTTTTGTTTTGTTTTGTTTTTTTAAGTGGGATGGAGGGAAGGAGTCACATGAATAAGTAAGTAAGTAAGTAATAAGTATATTGTAGTTTTGTTGGGATCCATCCATAATTTAAAAAACCTATTTTAATAAATTTAATATACATAAATGAATGATCATTTTTCAAATTTCAAATTCATTTTAGTAAGGAAGAAAAGTTACACAAAAACGACATTGACAATGAATGTGACAAGACGACAACAACGAATGAACAAATGAATTTGAATGTTTCTAATTTTTTATTTTAATAATAATATATAATTATTATAAATCCTCTCTTTCGCGCTCTCTCTCTCTTAGTGAATTGTACAATAAATTGATAAATGAGGAGGATGAATATATATATGAGAGAGGTACAATTAAACAATAATAATAAAAAATATACTATAATTTTTGTATAAGTTACTAATAATTTGTAATAAATATACACATACATATGTAATTTTGTATATAAAATATAAATATGAATGGATCATCATAATCATCATTGATTGATATAGTAGTCCATTTCATTCTGCCGTTTGATTTGATTTGATTTGATTTGATTCCATTAAACTAATAATTTTGTTGGAGGAGTTTTGAGTGGTTCTCTATCTGTATCTGTATCATCATCATCATCATCATCTTGATCTTGATCATAATAATTATAGAGTTGAATTCTAATATTATTATGTTTATGTTTTATGTACGATTATTATGTGCTATGTTTGTTCTAGTTTTAGTGTTTCTTTGTTTTTCTTGTCTTGTTAATTATTATGTATTATTTTTACTATTATGAAGGTGGTGGGTTTTCTTTGTTGTGTGTGTGTGTGTGTGTGTGTGTGTGTTTATGTGAATTTGTTGTTTAAGAATTAAGTTGTCGTTTCACACACCTCCCCCTTTCCCCCCGCCGCAAAAAAAAAAAACGAGATTTAAAAACGATAATTCTCATCAGCCATGTGTATAGCCCACAAGAATTTCGTTCGTTGAGTTTTGTTGAATATTTTCTCAATTGGTACGTTATTTTTCTTGCACCTGAAATTTTGAAAATAGAAAAAAAAAAGCTTAATTAAGTAAATAAGTGAGTGAGTGTAGTGTGTGTATGGAGTACTCACCATGCAACCGAAATACGTGGGTCAAGATAATTCAATTTCGATGTACCCAAGGCAATGGTCTTATTCTCATCTCGATCAGTCTCTTGTAGTTCCATTTTCTGTAGTTGATCCTTTAAACGTTCAAGTTGTTTAGCCTTTTTATCAGCCATAACTTTTTCTTTGACAGAGCCACGTTTAGCAGCCTTCTTAAGATCCTAATAATATAAACAACAAATAAATCAGAAACTCAGAAACTCTCTCTCTCTCTCTATGTGTGTCTGTGTATGTGAACTTACATAATATTCAGATTCACAATCATCGATTGCTTCACGCTTGGCGCGAATTTTCTCTTTTAGATTCTCCATTGATTTCTGATGTCCCTTGGGCACGGAACGTTGATGGTTACATAGAATTGCAACAGCACGATTAGCTCGATTATATGAAAGTAATTTCTCTGGTACTGTTGCATGGCTTTTCGTTAGCAAATCCAATTGATTTTGTAATGTTATCGAAGCATTATAGGTACGGAACACTTTTGCGGTGAGTCCTAAAACACATACATACATACATACATACAAACATCATGATAATGAAATGAAAATAAACAAAACCAGAAAGAAGCTTATCATTGGCTATGCCAAAGATACATATGTATAATACTCTTCACGCTCCTTCGGGTTGTTTCGGAGGTACCCTTCCCAGTTATGCTAGGATCTTGAAATTTACATGGTTGATGAATATGGATCACAAACTTATAATGGCCAAGTTTCAGTTCGATAAGTCAAAAAAGAAAACACTTTTTCTAATAAGAACACTAATTTAAATGGGGGTTTGTATGGGAGGTACCCCTCCTAGTAACGCTAGGATCTTGAAATTTACATGGTTAGTAAATATGGGTTAGCCAATTATAGTGTCCAAAATTCAGTTCGATAAGTCAAAAAAGAAAACACTTTTCTAATAAGAACATTAATTTAAATAGGGGTTTGTACGGGAGGTACCTTTACTGGTAACACAAGGATCTTGAAATTTACATGGTTGATGAATATGGATTAGAAATTTATAGTGTCCAAATTTTAGTTCGCTAGGTCAAAAAACAAAAAAGTTTTTCTATTAAGAACATAAATTTAAATGGTGGTATGTATGAGAGGTACCCTCTCTTACTACTAGTCCGATTCGACTGATTCCGACAAATGAAGAGTATAAAAAATAAAAAATTCAACTAACTTACCATCCATTAGTTCTTTAAGATGCTCATTCAACACCTGAGTATTAAGACGATCGAATAAATCATCACCATCTTTTTTATTCTCCATAAATAATTCCAAATTTTTGAATACACGTTTCTCGACCACAACCTCATTGTAATAACGTATAGAATCCTTACCAAGGAAATCAAATACAACAACATTTTCCTTGTTATTGAGTTGCTTATGTAATTGCACATGCTCCACACGTAATGAGCAACAGCCAACTGTATCCGCTTGATCCTCATCCTTTTCATTGCCAGCTCTCAGTGCCAAAATATCAATGAAATAGAGTGCAACAGCACGTTGACGGACACGCATCTCTTTGGATTTCCATTCATCACGATATGTCGAACGAATTTTATCAATGGATTTGGCAAGGCGACGTGCTGTTTCATATTTAATGTGATCTTTTTCACCTTTTAGTTTCGACGATGGATTCAGCATAATGTACTTTACTTGCCCCTGTACATTTTCTATCCATGATGCCAACCATGTTACTGTATTATCATGTCGCACTTCCTTCCAACGATGTCCCTGCGGTGGTGTTGGTATCTTTGAACCTTTGCCACAGTTAATGGACACATCACCCGCATGGATACGACGCTTGATCATACCCATTTTTGGATGTTCACCGCGACCACGAAACAATCCTGGTGGTTCCAAACGAAAATTACCAATTTTTTCTTTGTGTCCATCGATCATACAGAAACCGTATTCCTTAACTATCGCTTCGTTTTCTAGTTTTTTAGCATTTTTCTCCTCTTTTGTGGCTTGCTTACGTTTCTCGGATTCAGCCAGAAAATAATGATGCATCTCTTCGAAATTGCACTTGCTAAAATCTTTTATGATTTCACGTTCTTTCGATGTCATTGTTTTTCGAAAATCTTTGAAGAAATTATTATTGAAAATATCCTTTGTGCAATAATCATGATTTAACATTTTCGCATAGAACGTTGCCGCCTCTTCGGTTTCCTCAGACAACTCCAAATGTTTGCCATCATAAAAGAAACGTACATTGCGTGGCAAACGTTCATATAATGGTGCAAACACTGGTCCTTTATGTTCCAGTGTATTCCATTTGACACCATCTTCACGTTTTTCTTCTTCCCACCTTTAAAATAAAGAAAGCACATACTTCATATTACATTCAACATTACCAATACCATTACGGTTATTAACATAAACTTAAAACCACTAATATAATTTAAAATTTCAAAATGTATCACTTTACGTGTAGACGTAGATGCCGACATCGATCTCCATATCTATGTCCATGTCCATGTCCACATCAGTGTCAATGTCCACGTCAGTGTCAGTGTCCACATCAGTGTCAGTGTCCACATCAGTGTCAGTGTCCACATCAGTTTCAACGTCTATGTCCATTTCCACTTCAACAATATCGATCTCCATGTCAATATCCATGTCGTCCATATTTTTTGTTTTCTCTCCTCGTTTTATATACTATTATTAAATACTACACACATATGTATGTCAACACAAATGTCAACACATACTGTGTGCTTATAAATTTATTTGTTACAATACAATACTTGCCTCCTAGTAGTACTAGTACTTATAATGTTACTTGTTTTCTTAATATTTCTTGCATTTAATTTTCTTGATTTTTCATTTGTTGCACTTAATTCATTCAATTTGCTTTTGCTTTTGCTTTTGATTTTGCTTTTAGTTTTGATTTCAGCTTCAATTGCAATTGTTTGTTTTGTTACAAAAGTTCTTTTAGAAGTGGCGAAGACAGCGGCAGCGATACAAGTGGGAGCGGCAATATCAATTGGAGAGATTTGTTGTGCTCTCATTAAATTCACCACAATATGAAATGATATTCGTGTGGCCATTTTTTCTTTGAATTCTTGCCACTTGATGTTTCAAAAAAAATCAAACAAATAAAGTTAGAAGAAATATGTACATCATATTACGCAAATACATACTACTACAAATGCGAGTCAGCAATAAAAGAGCGACAGACACAACATAACCTCAGAAACTTGCATAGGTTTTTTCTGTTTTCATATTTTTGACATTCACAGTGAATCAGCAACAACATCGAAACACAGCTGATCGATTAAACTCATGTGAGGTGGTGAAGTGGACGACTGACTCTTTTTTATAAAATAAATGAATTTTTTTTACCAAAAAAAAAAAAAAGAAAAGTTCCACTATTGCTGTTGTTGGTTGGTTAGTTTACTTACCATCTCCATACTTCTTCCTCTTCGTCTTTTTTATCTTTTCTGGAGCGTTTCGTAGGTGATGATGATGCTGATATTGGTTCTGCTTTGATTTCAATCTCAGCAGACTGAATGAAGGAAAATTTTGTAATTGAAATAAAAAGGGAAATTAAATTTTGAATTATTCAGAGAAGATTTGATTTGTTGCTTGTAGGTTTGTTGGTTCTTCATTTACCTTCTTTGATTTCTTCTTTTTCTTTTTATTATTGGCATAATCAGCATTATCATCATCAAATAGTTCATCTTTTACACGTCTCTTTGAGGAGGATGAGGAGGAGGAGCTTTTCTTCGATTCCTTGGATTCTTTTTTCACCCTTTTCCGTGCTAGCAGTGGCACATCATCGTCATCATCATCGTCTGGTGGAAAGTTAACTGATTTCCTTTTACGTATAGCTAAAGGAAGATCTTCATCATCATCGGCGGCGGCAGAAGAGTTTTTTTGTACATCATCATCATCTTGGGATTGTATCATTAGCATACTATCATCATTGTAAGAGGCTTCCTGCTTTACAACAAACGGTGGTTCATCCGAATTAAACTGTGACAAGGAATAATCACAGGAACTCGCCTGAGATACATTTAAGCTGCTATCATTTGGTGATTCCTTCTTAATCTTCATCATATCCATAGTTGTTGTTGTCGTCGTCGTCGTAGTACCATCACCATCACCAAAACCACCACCACCACCATTTTCCCCATAACCATTTTTATAATTGTTGCCATTACACATCATTACTGTTGACTCGTAGCCATTTTTCTGTTCCAGTTTTACAATATCATTCAGTGGCGTTAATGGTTCTGGTTTAATAAAGACACCATCATATTGTGGGGTATGTTTTTGGTCATGATGATGCTGATGATGAGATGATGACGACGACGATGGCCCCGAAGACGAGTGGTGCTTCGAAGAACTACTGGAATGTTTACTTCTCGATGATGAAGACGAAGATGATGATGAACTCTTGTGACTGCTGCGCTCTTTGTCTTTATCACGCGACGAACTGGAGGATGATGATGATGATGATGATTTATGTTGACGATGTTCCTTGTCCTTGTCTTTATCTTTGCTGCTGTCTTTATCTTTGCTTGAACTATTACTGCTGGAACTATTTCCACCGCCGCCGCCACTGCCACTGCCACCATCTTTGCGCTCACGCTCACGATCCTTGCCTTTTCGATCTTTATCCTTTGATGAGCTTTTGTGATGATGGTGACTTGAGCTTGATGAAGACGATGAGGAAGATTTATGCTTGTTCTTATCTTTGTCCCTATGGCTTGATGAACTTGATGATGAGCTTCGATGATGTGTACTACTACTACTGCTGCTGCTGATGTTGTTGGTGTTGTTGTTGTTGTTGTTATTGTTGTTGTTACTGTTACTGTTGCTTTCGCGATCTTTATCCCGATGTTTATCCTTCCCACTAGAACTGCTGCTATGATGTTTATCCCCCCTATCCTTATCACTGCAAATGCATAATTAGATAACAACAAACAAGATTATACATACATACATACATCTTTTACTTATTCAATTATCAATTCTCATACATACCGATTACTACTTTTATGCTCCTTAGATGAACTACTACTACTATAACTTTTATGATCGCGTTCCTTATCGCGATGTTTATCCTTGCTGGACGATTTATGCTTACTGCTACTACTACTACTACTACTACTAGTATTATGATGATGATGATGATGATGATGACCGTTAGTGGTCACACCATTCGATTGCACCTCGCAGCTGCCACCATTTTGTGCATGGACATGCTGTAATAGAACATCAAGAAATCACATCAGATTAAATACATATATCAAGTCAATATATTATTATTATTACTATTGTTACAAGTTATGAATATTAATTATACAATGGGCTACCAGACACCGGCACCTGTCACAGCCACTGTCAGAGGTCTGTCTGTCTAATCAGTTATCAGACCAGGAATTCTCTCTATAACGAAGTTTCCATTGAAACCGGTCAATTACTTTGCTATAGAGAAGTTTTCGTTATAGAGAAGTAGACATTTTAATAAGTTAAATTATAGAATAAGTCAGTAAGAGTAATACAATATCTTGACCCAGACAAAAAAAAAAAAAGGCAAACAGACACAGACAGTCACTCAGATAGGTAGATAGATCAATTGTTGGATATGTACATACTTATGTACGTATATCGAGAATCGAAGACTATCTATCTATGGTCTGTAATAGCAATAATATATGTACATAAGTATAAAAAAAAATACATGGGGGCATAAGGTGTGCGTAGTACTACTGCTTGTGGTGTTTTTCTTGACTATGTGTGTGCAAGTTTTTATCAACGCGTGTTGTGTAGAAATAGAAACGAAAATGAAAAGTAAACACGTGGTGGAAAATCAACCCTAAGGTGGTGTAGTGCGTTAAGAAAGATTGTGTCAACCAAATCATTACCAACCAAAATAGAGTAAGATGAAAATCAAGATGACAAGATATACAATATATGTAACAGCTAAACATTAACGAGTTATTCCATCTATCCAAGTTTCCAAGTTCATATCACTTTGATTTGATTGGATTGGATTTGATTTGGGTAGGTTACGACGAACCAGTAAACACGACGAATACAACAATAGCAAACACACCAATCACCACTACTACAAAGAGGCATACAAATTAATATTGTATATATGTATATATGTACATTAGCATAAGCACATCACATAAGTATGTATTATTGCTGTATTGCACATACACACATGTGGTGTGGAATACAGAAAAGTTTGTCAAGGAACTCATCAACATCATCATCATCATCACTATGTGGCAGAATCAAAAATTTGCCGAGTGGGCAAGTGAGTTTATAATAGAAATAATAGATGAAGAAGGAGTTTTTAAACTATGTACTTATGTACAATACAAAAAAGAAAGAAAGAGGCTGAAATCATTAAACATTGAAATCAATCAAACTTTTGAGGCTTTTCGACCTAATTTTCATTTTCTTTGCTATTTTCATCATTCTTTAGCTGGGGGTTTTTCCCTCATCACTTGGATTGGATTGGATCACAAAATACAACCGTGCACAGTCAGCCAGCCAGCCGCCTCTCGCCGCCTGTTTCTATGTTTTAGGTTTTATGTGTTAAGCTAAAGCAAAGCATAGCACAGCATAGCATAGGAAAGTAAAGTAAAGCATAGCAGTCACAGTCACATCCGTCGTTGTTCAGCAATTCACCGCCGCCTACAGATGGCGCTATACTTAGCCACTTACCACACTACCACCACACCATACACCACACCGTACACCATATACTATTGTACTAATGTTTTATACTTGGTGGTCTTGTGAGGGGCATATTGCGATGCAAAGCAGGCTAAACAGCCGGACGAAATACTGCTGACTGACTGACTGACTGCTGCTATGTTGTTGCCGCTGAAGTCTCTTGTCGCCATTTTTCACAAAATTTACACACAGTAATAAAATATCCTAATATTTTTCTTAATTTCCATTACAATAATGTAAAATGAAAATGGAAAAAAAAAATAAAAACTTGTATCAATACAAAGTTTCAGTTTCTCAATCTCAAAAAACAATTTCGAGGGCACACACATTAAACTCACTAACTCTCGCACACACACACACACACACACACTCAGTACATAGCACACAGCACACACACACCCATAAAGATTATCAACACGTTTGCACTTTACCGCAGCCATTAAGTTTTTTGCTTGCAATCACAAACACAAAAAAAAAAAATTAAATTACATAAAATATTTTAAAAACAAATATTACTACTTACATTATCAGCAGCAGCCACATCCCCACTCATTTTCTATATAAAATATAAAAATTTTGTCTAAAAATTATTAAATCAGCTTCTTTGTTCAATAATCACACACGCACACACAGTATATTTGCCTGTGTTCTACTGCAGCACACAATTGCAACTCTTTTTTGTCTTCTCTTTTCTTCGCTTCTTTTCTTTTCTTTCGTTTTCTTTTTTTTTGATACTACTACTACTGCTGCTGCTCGACAATAAAAATTTTTCTAAGTCCAGAAAAATCTTCAACTTAGAAAAAATTCTACGTTTTTGCAGTGTTGGTTGAACACGCGCGAGCAGTACGAACTGAACTGCTACAGAGGTCGAAGAATATTGCACTCACCTCAATCGGGTATCGTTTACGATGCGTGTGCCGTGTCGTCGGTCGGTCGGCAATAGTGATGGCACGATTAATCGATTAATTTCATTCAAATTTCGATTTAATTGTTTCGAAAATTCTATTTCGAATAATCGGCAAAATAATCGCTTAATTTTACCACTGTTGTATTGTTTTTTGATAATGAGTTTGATGTATGGACTGATCATAAGACTTTGGACGATGAGTTAGACAAACCGTGTACCAGAAGCTATACACTCTCTGCCATAAGTATTGTTTTTTTTTTTTATTTTAATAAATGACCCGCTTAATTTTCATGATCAATCAATCAATCAAAATCAATTGTTTCCGCATTTGTCACTTAGTACAAAATTTATTTATGTATTTTCATGATAATTTTCGATTTTATTCGACAACATCGAATCGGTTAATTTTGTTGCCATCGTAGAAAAACTCAATGGCAATTTGCTCATCAATTAATCGGTTAATTGATTAATTCGTCGCGTTTAATTTCAAATAATAATTGTTGCCTTTCAATGATCAAATAATCGATTAAAACATTTTTTTTGCCATCACTAGTCGGCAAGTAGAAAGTAAGAAAAAGTTCTGAAAAATTACTGAGTTCAGTAGCAAGAAAGCGTTTTCTTCTAACAGACAGTTGGCAGGGCCATTTCTTAAGACATCATTTTTGGACACACACTTATTTTAATTTGTTTGGGTGATTAAAAAAAGATATCTTTAAAATTATATTTGTGAACAGCCAAAACCAAAACGCCTTGATGACATCGGAAGAATATATTAATTCTCAAAATTTGTCATTGGATCAATGGAAAATCCAATTGAAAAATCAAAAAGGTGTCGCAACTATTTTCCCGGCATTGGTGAGAAGACATCGTTCATTTTTCATTAACAATAATAATAATAGTAAAAAAAAAACAGTATATAAAATAATATACTTATATATGTATATGATTTAATTTTTATTTATTATCAAGCATAAGCACTGGTCGAGAAAAATAAAATTTGGTAGTTATGATTGTCTATTAACATCATATGGTGAAATCAAAAAGGATGTTGATCTAGAAGAATGGCTTTACAAGACGAAACGCTTTCAACGCCAATTGAAAATTCTGCTCAAGTTGCGACATCATGAGTAAGTTACAACAATGACAGTCGAATCCGCTTAATAGCAACAAATATTTGAGAACCACACTAACATTATAATGCTGGAAAATAGAGAACTGTCCTGGTGAATAGACTTTTGAGTTGTTTAAGAACGATATACAAGAGCAATCAAAGCTTAACTACACATACTTATGTATGTGAGCCGTATGCTTTAGGTCATTCATTGTCAGTCTTGTTAGATGTAAGATGTAATTTCCTACTGCACAGTCAGCACGTTCCATAGCGAGACTTCTGTCGTAGCTGTCACCTCTTGGTAGACGAACCCGTCTTCTCAGGAAACCATTATGCAATGAGTTAGCTAGCTTGGCAGAATATCCACAAGGGGACCAGGCTCTCTCTGTTCGTGGACTCTTCAAATTGGTTTTAGAGGCTGAGGGAGACCAACTTTGGATATCATCACATCCACAACATTTCCATTCTTCAATATATGTATAAATATTAGTGCATTTGTTGTTGTTGCTAAGTGGATTTCACTTACATACATAATTATAAACCCAATTTCTTTATGTACGAATATGTATGTATACTATTTATTTTATTATTTACAGATTTTGGTCTACTATGGTGTATCAAACAAATGCATTATCTTCTATAGTTAATTTTTTACAAAATGTAACTCCTTTCTATAAAATTGACAATTATCAAATTAGTAATGCTGATAGTAGTAGCAGTAGCAGTAGTAGTGCGTCCATCAAATCTGCCTTGGCATTATATGAACAAGTTCTAAGAATTGTTGTTCGTATCATATGGCGTCTATTGACTGGCCGAGAGTCATCAAGTGCTTGGTTGACACCAAAGCATCACAAGGATTTACTTTATAATAATTTTTTGATAACCATACCAATGCTTTTCGATTTAATTATTGCACTGGGCAATAATGATCGGCAGAATGTAGAAGTTTTACAGAGAATTTTCACAAATGTCTTTGACATAGAACCGAACTATTTACGCGATATGCAAGATGGTCTGGCATATTTCGAATGTGCTTTTGCCAGTATACAAATTCAAGTTGAAAATGAAGGTTGTGAAGGTGCTGGCGGTGGCTCTTCATTTGATGATGGCTCACAAACGCCATATGATGATGTCGTTCTCTACACTTTGGATTGTTCTTACACTTTGAGCATTTTGCTAGAAGTTTGTCCACAAATTGCTTCAATTGCAGCCGAACTTAAACTGGATCTATGGTAATTATCATACATAATTTACCATTCCATATGCAATACTATGTATGTATATAATGATGACTTTATGACAATTCTTGCAGCATTGCGAATTTTTATGATAACACACTACCGCATTTATATAAATACATTCATACCATAAATCCAAATGCGAATTCATTGAAATGGTTGAACGAAGGACGTCAGCAATATTTAAATGCATTCCGTAGTCTAGTAAAATACTATATAGAAAATATTCTCGAAGCAACAAAATCAAATGCAGCAACTGAATTAATGGAATTGCTGTCTGAATGTTTGACAACAAATGTCTTTATAGTGGATTATCAGCGACAGTATCCAGTTGAAATTGATATGAATATATTACAAAAAGCATGTCCAGAAATGTAAGTATACATATAACCATATACATACCATACCATACCATACCATACCATACTATGTAAATCATTTCTGCTTATACATATACCATGTTAAGTATTAAAATCGGTTCAGTATGTTTTGAGTGACAAAGCCAATTGGAATGAATCGAACACTTAATGTTGTGGAAGGCTGCTTTTCATGCATACATCAGTGATTCAACAGCATTCAAATCGTTTAAGCCGCACAGCCAAACACACAAAAATTCTAAAAACCATGTATTTTTTTGACCTCGGTAACATACATAAGTGTAGACACTGTTCTTTTGCAATTTTATTATACTTATGTATTGTTATTAATGATGTCTGTCAATGTAAATAACAAATTTGCTTTTGTTTCTTTGTGCAATGTTAACCGCTTTTAGTATAGCAATAGATATTATCGCAGGAGCCATCCTGCTCTTAATAGTGGATAGCAAAAGCAAGGGCTTTGACATAATTTGTGTTTGGGCCATCACATATTAAGTTTTAGTCCGGTTCCTTCTTCAATTAGCAGCCTCTGCAGGACAATGCCACTGGTATAAAACTCTCGTACAGTGGTGATTTGTGAAATATGTGATGTAGGGAGATTGAAATATTGTATTAGATTTAAGCATAAATGAGACAGACTTTTGCTTCAACCAAATATTGTAATCAAAGATGAATGGATATAATTGAAATAACCAAATAGAAATGAGTGAGTGAACCCAAGTGTAAGTGGCGGTGGCGGTGGCGATCACCGATCTTATCTTATTGACTCATTAAAATAAAATGAAATCACTTGAAAGCAGCTACCCAAACAGAATAGTATGAGTACATATGGTGGTCAGTCAGTCAGTTTGGAAAAGATCAATTTAGAACAATTTGTAATACTTAGTAATTTATAATAAAAAGGAATAAAAACTATTGTTGATTATATGTCTTTTTTGTATTTTTCAGTAAACAACACAAAACTTCATTTATTGTAAGTGGTTTTAAGAAGGCTCTTAGTTCTGATACCGCTGGCACAATTGCAGAAATTGGAAATGATAATAAAAGTGGAAGGAGCATTGACAACCAGAAGACGACATCATCATCATCATCGAGCAAGGCATCAAAATCTACAATGAAAACAAAATCTGGTGGTGAACGACGCAAATCAAACAAATTTTTGCCAACACTACCGTCACAACCAAAACCACCACCAGCAACAATACCAAATCGTGACATTGATTTAGAAGTATGTGCTGTGCTAGATATTTTACCAGAACTTGGAACTGGATTTGTACGACGATTGTTGGCTCGCTATGATAATAGTGAACAGGCTCTGGCAGCTATATTTGATGAAAATCTACCGCCAGATTTGGCAAATAGTGATAGAACTGAAGTATATATACCACCGGATCCACAAGACAAATTGTACCAAGAGACCGGCTTGCGTCACTATAATGTATTCGATGGAGATGCTTACGATGTGATGACTAATGATAATCCCAAGTGTATAATAAAAAAGGGAAAAGGTTTTCCTGGTGTCCCACAAAGTGCTGAACAATTGTTGGATGACAAAAAGGATTTACAGGAAATTAAACATCGATATCAGCAATATGCAAATGTTGAGGAAAACGATGGTGGTGATGATGATGATGCCGCCGCCGCCACCGCTGCTGAATATGATGATGAATACGATGATAGTTATGATGCTTTAGTTGATGGACAGCCAGGGATGCTAAACAAACGAAAGATTGCTGCTGCTGCTGGTGGTGGTGGTTATAAAGTAAATGATCATGATGATGATGATGATGAAGATGATGACGATAAAGATGCTAATACTAAATCAATGTCACAACGTGATAAACGCAATGATTTCTGTGAGAATCCAGAGGATGTGCGTGCCCGTTATGCAGCACGCCAACATGCTAAATGGGGTCATAAAACAGCAACACAAGCTCCTGCACGTGATGTGGTTGGAGCAGCTAAGGGTCAAGGACAAACCAATGAAACAGTACGTAATCGTGCAAAGAAGGAAGCCAATAAATCTTCACGAGCCAATCATAATCGAAAGTCAGGTGCAGCATTTAAACGTAATAAAGGCATGTTATCTTAAATGAATTCAATTGAATTGAAGAATTTATTTAAATTATACTTATGTACATACATATATAGATGAAATAAAGTCCTCCAGAATTTTTAGAAATTTCATACACAAAATGTTATTGTTTTATAAGTAATAGTTGTATTGTTCACTTAGAGCAGGGCATGCATTATCTCTGGGAGCTTTTGATTGCAAGTAATCATTAAAATATAATTTCTGCTTGATCTGTAAAAATATTTTCTATTTGTATAGGACCAGAGCAATAGAAACAGCTTATTAGTATGTACATATGACTTCAAAGCTACCTTCTGATCAGCAAAGAATGATAACGATTATTGAATGATAATGTGATCGATTTGATGTATGTACTTATTACAATATATGACATACATACTTTGCTTCACAAAATGGGCAACTATATAAGTATATAAATGCGCCAGTCTGCCGCAATCATTGATTTGGAGAATTTCCAGTAAAATTTTTTGTCGTTTGTGTTTGCAGTATCCTATAGTAAGCAGTATCATGGCACATTTCATGAACTAAAGCAACAATTAAACTACGGGCACCTTTGATAAGAACATTGCTTACCTCAATGACTGAATTGCAACGGTGCGAACGGATGTTGTCCCCATTTGTTGTACCTTTTTCTTATGCCATATAACTTCCAGCTTGATGGTACAATTAAATACTTTATGATTAAGGATATCATAAATTACAATGATCAATTGTTTTTTGCATGCATCAAAATTACCAAAAAAAACTTATGGCATTCGGATGACACATAAATTCTGGTGTTGATTCTTCTATATACAATTAAGAAAGAAACATAAGTACATACTTAGCTCTATATACATTTTTCATATCACCAGCCATACATACATACATATATGGTAACATGGTATCTTACGATGAAGAAGTGTTGTAAGAAAACTGAATTTCAAATCATATGCATTGATATACTGTATCACATATTTGTGTTGTCTGCATACCAAATCATATTTTGATTCTGAGATTAATGTGAATTTCATGGGATCATTCACTGAGCGTGTTGTATTCATAGCCATTTACTGTTGCTGTTAGAGATGATCTGGTAATTTGGTTTTTGTAATTACAGTTCCTATTTTAATGGTATGCGCTACCGCTATAGAAATTGCAATTATACAATTTACGCTTCTTATTTGGGTTACCAAGAAACTTGTTTAGACGGAATTTTAAATGTATCATCTATAGAATTGTGTTGAATTAGTAAATTTATGTACTATATGCATGTATAAGTTGTTTATGTAAGTACATACAATATATGTATGTACATACATATAATTGATAAGGTTGTGTAATAATGACCTGCTGTTTTTCCACTAGACGCAATTTAAAGCTTTGTGGGGCACAATGGGACAAAAATAGAATTTGGCAAATGTCTGCATGTCATTTGACAGGTGATGATGATGATGATGATAATGATATTAGCTACAAAACGACATCTGTGTCATTGGTTTAGTTTGATCTTTCCCATAGGCATTTGTTGGGCGCGCTCTACTTGAGCTGTCCAAGATGTTGGTGACTGGCGATGAATAATGAAGTGGATCAAACGGTGGTCAAGCAGCCCAGGACGATTTAGTTGTGTGTTTGTTGCGAATAGAAGTGAATCATATTAACTATTTGACTAAAACATCAAACAACTAAATAGAAGGATGCCATTGATGAGGATTGCTCATTAGAAAGGGATGAGTTTTTTATTCCATCAGGCCACACACTTTTTTGGCGATATGTCAGAAGTTATGGGAGCGTAGTTAGGATGTTGTTTTCCTCTAGTCCTGATAGATTGGTTATTAAAGTCCATATATAAAAGAAGACAGAAAACTATGAAAACTAATTGTTCCATTAGTATGGAGAGTATTGTCCACCTGATTGGTAGTTGGTGTAGTTGCATATTCTTTAACCAAATCCTTAAATAAATCCAAGAAAATCAAATCAACCAATTGACTGTGGCGCGTATTCGCTATACCAGTTTCTTTAGTATTTTGATTGACATCGCAATCCTTAACTTTAATGAGATATAGAGAATATGAGAATACATACTTATGTACTAGATGCATCAGCATGAGTTCATTCGAAATGGTAGGTAGGTTATAGACACTTCTATAGATCACTGCAGACGACTCATTTGGGTCTTTTGTTACAGTCATACATACACTTTCCTAGGTCCTGCAACAATATCCACAGACGACTGTTCATTTGACGATGAATATGTTGGTAAACTGTCTGTATTGTGTTTGAAAGTTCATCACCGTCATCTTCCAAGCAAAGGACTTCTTGTGGAGCACAAAAAGTCTTTTTCTTCTGTTTCACACCCAGTTTCATTTAAAAATTCAACGGATGGATTATCGTCATTGGTCAACTTTTTTTCATTATCAATACTTTGGTTGCACTCACCAGATTAGTGAATACGTAAGCAAGCACAGCACTGTTTATTAATATTTAGTTTTCGATGTTGTCAACACTAATTCATTAACGTAGTATAGTATTGTATCATGATTGTCAACACTGTACTATATTATAGACCTTTCCAACACTACTTAGTTAATAATCTGAATTTCTGTGGCTGGTTTGTTATTATTGGTAATCGTATTAAACTGAAACACCGGCAAGATGGGACGTCGCTCCATTAATACCACAAAAAGTGGTAAATATATGAATCCCACAGATCAAGCACGTAAGTTGTGTACTATATTATAATGTTTAGCAATTAGTGTTACTGTTTTTTGTTATGCAGGCAAAGAGGCTCGAAAAAAGGAGCTGAAAAAGAATAAGCGGCAGCGGCAAATGGTCAGAGCAGCTGTCCTAAAGAATAAGGATCCTGCACAAATACTCGAGGAAATGGAAAAAATAGATGAAATGGGTATATAATGAATGTTTCGCTAAAATTGCAAATTTGCTGATTCTCAAATTTCTTCTTACAGAATACAATGTGCTGCAACCTTCGCCTCTAAATGAAAAAGTACTTCGCGACAAACGAAAGAAGCTTAAAGAGACTTTTGATCGTGTGATGCGGCTTTATGTAATTGCCATCTATATCTTTATTGTGATGATTATAATAATAAAATATTTAATATAATTAATAGCAACATGATGAACCGGAACATTGGTCAGAGCTAAAACGCAAAGAAGGAGAGTATGAGAAGCGTCGCCTTAAGAAACAGCAATATTTTGAGAGTGTCAAGCATGCTCAAAGTGTACAAATTGATGAGATTCCTTTACCGGCACCAGCGCCAGCTAATTCAGGCCCAATTAGCGGATTTGGTGGTGCTATACGTTTGCCTCCACCACCTGTTTCGCTTGCCTTGCCTCCGTTTGCACCGGGTGCACCACCGGGTTTAATCAAGAAATCTGATGACGATGCTGCCTCTAGATCACCTGATGGACTAGCTGAAGATGACATTATTAGGGAATTGCTTGGTGTGCCGCCCGGTCCGCCGCCAAATTTTTTTGAAATGTCAGATTTGGATACTGACGCTGAGGATGATGAAGTTGAACTTAAACATTACAGTCCGCCACGAAAATCCAGTCCGAATAGAAAATCATCAAAGACACCAAATTCACTACAGCAACGTATGCTTGCGATATCTGGACAAAATATTGACGAGTTCATGAAAGAAATGGAGAATGTGCATAAGAAAAAGCATGCAGACAAAGAAGAACAAAGCAATGAAGAAGATGAGAATGATAGCACGCCAGAACAAGAGTCACCGAAATCGAATGACAATGATAGTCTAAATGAATCGGATGACAGTGACAATGATGATAGTGAAACTGAAATTTGTTATAAAAACTCCAAACGACGCTTTATAGATTCCGACGAAACAACTACAACGGAATCAGCAACAAAATCTTCAGGTGTAGCTAAATCGACTAGCTCTACTCCTATGGTATCTGTAGCAATACCTTTACCTCCAGTGTCCACCGTACCTCAGCCCCCAACGGCTCCACAAAATACACCAGCAGCTCTTCCAGTCAATGTAGTAGCTCCACATATGCCAATACCGCCAGTACATGGACTAGCTCCACCACCTCCTATGCTTTTCCGACCGCCGCCCATGCGCCCTCCTGGTCTACACAATTTTGGCATGCGTATGCCGCCTGGACCACCACCTGGTCCTAGACCGCATGCACTTGGTAATTTTCCACAACGCATGGGTCTGCGTATGCCACCAGGACCACCGCCTGGTCTACCGCCAAGGCTTGCCCACCATATGAAGCCACCACATCCAAATCATCCACAACAACATCCATTGACACACATTAAGGATCCCAGCAAAGGCGTCACTACAATTACCGCCAAGCCACAGATCAGGTAATTTTATTTCCTTTCAACCTACATATACATATATGTATGTACATACATACATATTTCAATTTTTCTGATTATTACTAAAATTCGACTACATATGTTTCTCGCTTTACAGGAATTTAAGTGCAGATGTTACTCGTTTTGTGCCCTCAACCCTACGTATTAAGCGCGAAGAAGTGCGAAAGCCCACTCGTCCCAAATCTTATTCAGATGGACATGGACAGGACCGCTCTGTTCATCATCATCATCCATCCATTACAACAGATGCAAGAAAATCTACGACCAAGGATGACGCTTACATGCAGTTCATGAACGAAATGCAAGGACTACTTTAGCCAATATACTTTTGGATAAATCACATCATCATATACACAGCCACAGCCACAATCACTGAACGGAATGCTATTTATAAACAATCTATTATTACTAATTTTAAATATATCTTTGTTCTGGTTTAACCAAAATCAACTAAACCAAACCATACCAAACAACAAACAAAGTTTTATGATATTACATCTCTCCCTGCTCCAGATCATCATTATTTTAGATGATGTCAACATGATGCTAAGAATCCTAGGCCTTCATAAGTTTTGTTGACCATACTAGTAGATTAGAATTTACCATATAACAAATGTATGTACATACAAGAACTTTTTTGAATGAATGAAATTGATATAATCTTATGTAATTTTGTGTTATCCTTTAATTGATGTCTAAATATTCACTGTGAGTTTGGATATTTTTAAAAATTAGTACCATGGTTTCTCAATTTCTCACAAATTCGCACACAATTCCTTTTACATACTTACTTACGTATAAAATTTGTGAACATCCAATCTATGCATGCGTATGAAAGAGGATATATGGTAATGAAATGTGTTCTACTTTAAATTGTGGTCATTGCAAGAAGATAAAGCGAAAGCAATGTAGATTATGATTAGAGAAAGCTAATCACCTCCTCTTCATCTCTCGCCTTATTGTTTGGGCCTATTGTAACACCGTCGGATACTAACAGTAGTATGGTAATAATGAGCCGCTATTTATAACAAAGAAACTAATTGGTAAAATAATCAAGAAAAATAAGTACGTAAGTATTGATGAAAGAAAATTCGATAAATCAAAGCAAAACAGAACAGAACAATGTACTACAATAAAAAGTCTGCGAAAAACACAACATATGTAACTTCATGACATACGCTTTCGTCAGGGATATGCACAACGCCGGCCCTATCCCTTTATCAGGGTAGAGCGAGATTGTCTTTCGGCGCCTTTCGATCGACGCTTTCACTTCACGTAAATTCTACTTCGGTCTTATGTTAAATGAATAAATAAACACAAATTTAAATTAATCTTGACAAAGTATACTTTTCTTGCTTTTGCACTGTCAAAGTTTGCAATGAATTTATCTTTATTTATGGATTGAGCAATATCATTTTCAATTGATATGTACAATTGCCATTGTATTGTAGCTTTTTATTAGTTTTAGTTTACACTTTTGGCGACACTCACTAGAATAGATTGGAATAGATTGTAGTATCCGAAGGGCAGTACAAGTTTTTTGGAAACAAATTGCACCAATTGTTTTTGTTCAAGACATTGAGAACATCTTTCGGCTTCATAATTCTTGAGCCAGATCTTCTTCAGAAATATCGCTGTGTGAATCATGTGTCAAAATACTTTGTAAATTGAAACACGATTGCTCCAATTCTGGCTTGTATCTTGTATCAAACGAGTTGAATATGTTGTTATATCGTAACATCAGCAAAAGCGCGCATACAATTTTATGATAGGAATATTATAAAATTTTATTTTGCGAGGGAAATTGTTATGTGCATTTGGCTTTTCGGCGTTTCTTGCCTAGGGCCGGCCCAGGATATACAGCACATTAATGTCAAATAAAAATATACGAGGCAAAGAAGTATGAAAGGTTGTTGACTGGTACAGCTTCTCCATCCATCCATCCATCCATTGTATACTATTGTAATTCCTTCTTAATGATATAGTAGTATCATATCTCTTATGCACTACAATATATGTATCTTCTATGTAGAACAGTGGGACCCAAACTTTTTTGTCTCGTAGACCACTTGGCATGTTTTCCGGTTTTGGGTAGACCCCCTGAAAGTGATGATCAATTTAGTTTGAGTGTTCTTTTTGTTTTTATTGTTAGCATATTGGTAACCGCACTGAAACCACTTTCTACCAAGTATGAAGGTGAAAAAGCAATTAAAAACGCTCTAGCGATATTCCATAAAATGGGAAAAGTAACAGGAATATTATTTTGAAGCCAGAATAACTGATTTCCGTTTCTAAACTGGACTTAACAATCTTCGTTACTGCTTATTCCGATGAGTTCCTCTTGCCACAAAACATCCGTTTCTACAATATCACCATATGGATTGATTGAACCTAGGTGAACCATATCTGTATAGAGGGCATTAAAATGATAGAAACGCCATCTTCCTGGGGAAACCTGCTTCATTAGTTTAATACTGGCAAAGAACGCTGAAATTATGGACTTTGTTTTGTTTAAATTTGGGCATTCACCTTCACTTTGCACCTGCAAGTTAATTTCATTAAATTTACTAAACATATCTGTTAAATAGGTAATGTATAATTGCCACTTGATTAAATTTTGTTAAAATGTCTAAAATAGTTCAAAAAAAAAAAATAAAAAGATCCTTGTTAAACATAAGCCTTTCGACAGCCAGCGTACTTCAGTGTGAAGAAATAATTGGTGAAAGTTCTTGTCATTTTCTCGACAACTCAAATTTTTTTCCCCTCACTAGGACCCCTTGCATGCCGTCGTAGACCACTTTGGGAACCAATGTTCTGTAATATGAAAGCAGTAAATTTTTTTTTTCAAAAATAACATAGTAAACGTTGGTAAGTAATTCTATCAAAACTACTAGTCTCATATTGTCAGATATTCTTAAACTTGTCGACTGAAGTTTGTGTTGTTCAGTTGTGTGCTTGCCTATATATATATTTATATAAAAAAAAATTGTTAGGAAAATGTCAAGGATCTGGCAATTCTTGACACAGGATTGGCTCCGCTTTTTAAGAGGCCGGCGAAACGAGCCGATTGAAGAAAACGTGATTGATTGTTCTGCAAATATTGCATCGACCATTGCGGCTAAACCCACAAAGAGATCCCATGATCCCATAGTTGTGCCTGAAGAAGGAATGCAGGTGGATAATAATCATGAAAACTACGTGACACCGCAGAAGAAGCAAAGAATAAAAACTGAATCTAATTCGAGTTGCGTTGATGAAATATCATCTCCGAACATAGATTTAGATTTCTTCGGTCGGGTCTGTAAGGAAATTATTTTGTCATCGAAACACAATCTAGAATTCTATGAAGAAGCCTCCAATCAAATGTATAGTGCTTGGCAACGATTGGAGAACTCTACACCGCAAATAACATGGTGTCAGCTCAACCCAAACGAAAAGGGACCATTCTATTGGGCAACCATTGTAACTGAAAAGTGTTATGAGACGCCCATGGAAAATTTTAAGCGTTTTTACAAAATGCAATGTGTCGATAGTTTGACGGAAGAGGAATTGAATGAACAGGTCAAGCAGATCTGGAACGGAATGGAAATGAAAAATAGAATGCCTTTTATTATGGAGTCATTTCTGTTTTTATGTTGCCAAGGAAGTATCAACATAAGCGACGACGAAGAAATCAAAAGGGCAGTAAACCGATTAAATAAGTTGACTTAAATTCAAAATTATATTTTGTTATAAATCATTCATCATCATCATCATCATCATAAGCAGAAAGCAATCATATATTTCAAACAATTCTGTGATGATCAAATGATGATGATGATGATTACAACCTATCATGTTAAACGACAATTTAAATACCAAATACAGTTAATTTCATCAGTCGAAAACATACATTTTCATTACTAGATGAAGTGCAGACGTTTGCAAGAAGCAGCAAAGCATAAACAACGAAAAAACGTACACAAATTGTTTTGCGTGGTTTTGCAAAAACTAAATCCTAAAATAAAAACATGTTTTCCTTATCGTCCTTAAACTTATATTATTAAAATGGGTTCAGTATGTTTTGCACCAATAGCGCAAGCAATTTAAGGGAAATACACACTTATAAAGTCTGCACGGATAGATGCGGAACCTTTTCATCAAATATCAAAAACAAAAATTCAAATAACCTGGGAATAGAAGGCAATGCAGAAAAGAAAGCTAGTTGTGATCCAGCCAACCTAACGGCCATCGTCATATGGAACAGAGTTGTGCAGCGAAAACTTGTGTTTATGAAGTGATAACATGCAAACAAGCAAATTGGGGAACCAGGCCTGCTTGAGCTTGTGTATTGTTTTGATTGGCTTGCAGGCTTGGTGTTCTCTGCGTTCATGATTGGCTTGCTTAGGCTGGTTTTTTTCCCAAGCCTTCATAAACAACATTATGATGTTCACTGCACATCTCTGATTTGGCTAGCAGGCCACACAGTATGCGATCTTTGGTTGTACGAAAATGTATGGGCCCCATTAAAAGATATAGAGAAGTGTGACGTTGTGCAACAACGGATAGAAAGAGTCACAAGATCCATGACGTTACATGATAAAATCTAAAGTATTAAAACACGAAACTTTTTTAACTGTAAACGGATAAACTTAAAAATATTACCAACTCTATCTTCAGGCTTTGTGATCGACCTATCTAGAGCGCTTATAAGTAGTAGGAACCCTAACAGGCAAACCTTTATAACATAAGAGAAATCAAGTTAAAACTATAGTATATTATTGGTTTCCACATAGTTAGATTTTACATTAGAATGTTAAGAAAACAACTTGTCGACCACATTATAAGGGAAACGGAGCTTTTAATTAATTAACCTGTATGTATTCAACATAGAGTCGACTCATCATAATATTTTTAATAAATAGAACAGTAGAATGCGAGGATTTCCCGGTTTGCGGTGTGCGACGATCTAGCATTTGATGACTATTATGAGAAGGGTTTTTACCACCATCTGTTTTGATTACACAGACGTCAAACGGGTATGTATGTAACCGTAGGAAATGATGACTCCGAAAATAAATACTCTCCACTGTTACTACAGCTATCTTTGGATCTCCGAGCGTCACCATATTTGTCGTAAGGAAACTATCACATATATATATTTTTAAACTATCAAAAAATCATGAAATTCATGTGACGTAATACCTGCCATGAGATTGTTTGTGGATCTGGGGTCCTTCTTGGAAGCGAGCGGCACAACTTGCATCACATGACCAAATTTCCAGATGGACTTGTAGCTTTGTCCACTACAGCAACCAAGTTGGCCATTGCCATAGTAGTTTTCTTCCCGGTACAATTAGACATTCTTTTTTTTGTTTGCCAGCGCATCCTGTGCAGGGAGGCGGGCCGTAATAGTAAGAAACGGGTATACCCCAGTTCCCTAAGTCCTGATCTACGCTTTACCAGTCCCTGAATACGCGGACGGACTGGAACTCGCCGGGGACAACGCAGTTTACTGAACTGCGTCCAATGCACACTCCCAAAGTGGCTGGCTTCTGATCCACACCACGCCTGCCGCCGGCAGAGCAGTCTCACATCACCCCTTTACTATCATTATCGGAAAAACTAACAACGGTTCCGTAGACACCCAGCGCGTCGTGACGAGGAACGATCATCTCCACGTTTTGAGCCTACCGTCAGGCTTACATTACTGCCGACCAAACAGGTTCAGACGCAGACCAAGAAGCCTCCCAATCTGGGAACAGACGATTGTGGATTTGAGGAAGCTAAGTTTAAAGGGCGGCTTTCACTCGCCCTGCCACGAGATTTTCATTAGGGTATGTAGACATTTAAGCTACCCCTTTCATTCTCCCCGCTCATTGGTCGGGGACTGTTTTGTCAATATTCGCAGCTAACCTACATATCTGATCGCCAACTCTTATGTGGTGAATTTTAAATTACTAATTTTAAATTCCAAATGGAGTTGTTCAAAGATTATCAAAATATTATGTATTGCTTTTTAATTTTTATTGTTATATATATTTATATACCATATAATAATAATATTTATAATGATATCGCTTAGGTTCAATCATAGAAAAAATAATTAAAAAATAAAAATAAAAAAAAAGACACATATGTCAAGGAAAGAAAGAATTTTTACAAACGGAGAACTGATGGGATGGGATCGGATCATTCTACATACATATTTGGGTATAAATTTATTTCCTTATTATTATTATCTTGAAATTTCAGTTCTGATGGAAAAATTTCTTAAAAACTTATAGACGCAGGCATGTGCAAGAAATCGAAGACGGATTTTATGCCGATTATTTTCAATTTCTTTGTAGTTGTGCTAGAAAACGAGAAGATTTCATTTTACGCAAATGCAAATTTATTCTTAAAACAAATGAAATGTTGAATTCTTTAAATGCAGATTACCGACGAAAACAATAAGCTACAATTGTTGGTATTTTATTTTTTTTTTTTTTTTGATATATATTGATATATTCAAATAAGGGTCAATTTACCAAACGTCAGAGATTTCAAAACCATCGAAAATGATTTCTGGCACCAAAGAATTGTAATTAGTTTGATATGGGGTTGAAAGAGATTTCTGGCACATGCCTGATAGTATTTAAAATGAATACAAATTCTTTTTATTTATGATTTGTTTATTTATTAAAATATTTATCATAGATTAGCGACTTAGGAGATACTAGAATAGAAGTAGGACACAGATAAAGATAAAGAAAAAGAATAAGACTCAAAAAACCATCATCATAAGATTGGTGATAATTTTTTTAAAATAATATAATAATAAAACATTAATTTAATTAGATAAAATTTAAAAAAAAAAATAATAATGTATTGCATAATAATAATGATAATAATACAATAATAATATGTATATCAATATATATACATATATAGTTTAAATATAAATAATGTGTATATATTTCTTTCACAATTGTCATTATTTATTTTGTTAAATTTTAAAAAAGTATAAATGTGTTTTTTTTTTTTTTTTATTTTCTGTTTTTTGTTCTCGCTTAAATTCTAATTGCATAAAAAATGTATTTATAAACGTATTAGGAATATGTTTCTATTCAAAGTTTTGACCACCAAATGATTTTTATGCATATACGTATATGTATGTATAAATCTGATATTATTACAATATTATATTATTATAATTAATTTTTTTTTTATATATAATTTTCTTCAATTCTTGGACACACAAATCATTTATCCTTTATCCTCCATTTTTGTATTATTTTTGTGTTTTATATTTATAATATTTATTTATTTATTTATTTTGCTTTTTTTGTTTAAATTTATTTATTTTTTTATGTGTGTGTGTGTTATTTGCATTTAAAAAACTGGTCAATGATAGTAAATGGTTAAAAAACAACAAAGTGTGTGTTTATTTTGGTTAGTAAAAGAGAAATATTGTATAATTGAAAACCAATAGCAACACCAACTGTATGTTTGTTTGTTGTGGCATCCAACATGCATCAAAAGTATCATCGTCATCATGTACCATATACATACATATGTTCAGTTCTTGCATGCACACCTCGCGTCTTGTTAAACATCACATCCCTGCAGTATGAATCTCTAGTTCGTGGCTATGCTCTTTGGAATGCATTATTAGTTCCAACTATATCCATGTAAGTATTTAACATGGCAATGTTGGCACTGCCTGGATAATCTGCGACTAACCACCAGTTAAACGAAACGGGAACTATTGCCACCAAGCATACTGTAGGGATAAATTTCAATACTTCAAATACTCTTGCAATTCTATTTTTTTTATACAATTGTATTTCTCTAGTACATTCACATTTTATACTGCTAACAAGTAATTTCGTATTACTCACTCAATAAAGAAGTTCATGAAGTTCATTCTGAGTTGCGATAATACAGCTCAGCACACACACACATTGGAAGATTTCTCCTTGTGATATCGAGGATCAATGGATTATTGAACCTTTTTCAGCGGCACCCACCTATCACACAAAATGAAGAAAACTGACTCTGACCCTCCAGTGTGGCATATGTATGCATTCAATATTTGCTTAGAATAGACGGAGTGCGCACAATATAATGCTTCCTTTAGATGATGTTATGATGCTTCCTCCAGAGACTTAAAAGCAAGATATGTTTAGTATTAAGCAAGCTTAAGGTTTTTGCATTATCCTCTTTTGGTATGCGTGCAAGCATGGTATCACTCTATGAGTATAGTATGTATTATTGTATTGTGTAGTGTATGCACTCATTTGTAGTATAATCTGCAAAATCCTGACACAGTTCCCCATTTCTGTATGGGTTTATTATACAATACTAGTAGTATATTATTAAATTTTAATTTTTTATTTTCTGTCTTAAAAAGTTGTGAATGCTAATTGGTTCTTCTTACCATATACATAGTAATATGTATGTTTATATAAAAAGATATAATTTATCATGTATTATGGTGGTATAAGTGGTAGTAGTAGACCCTTGTCAATAGTATTTAGTATGCTTGATGTCATTACAAGTGTCTTAAATCATAAATCGAAATTCGAACATTTTTTACAATTTGCAAATTGTTTTTGGATTTATTATATTACAAAAAATATAGTACTGCAATACACTAGATGTCCTAGATCTGAAGATGCACATTGTATCCGGTCAATTTTGATTGATTGATTGATTTCATAAATTTTCTCATTATGAACGGTGGCGCGACTACCACGAGTCTTTGGTGACTCCCTTTGCGTGAAGAAGAAAAGCTATAAATTGCGAATGGCGGCGCTTTAAATCACACAAGTTAAGACTCATGATGACTGACTCTACGCAGGACATGCTGCTTACCAAAAGAAAAAATTATCACAAAACTTACTTGATTTATGTTAGAAATTTTTTTTGTTGAAATTAAATAAAAGAGTCCTTCATGATTCAAATGACAACAAGCATGATCTACTTTTTTTCGCTATTTTTATTACTATCATATGTTAAGAGAGAATCACAAATATCTGCAAAGCAATCAAAATCACTAACTACATCAAACATTTGACTTGTAGAATACTTCTTTAATCTGGGGGAATGTGATTTCATAAACAACACTAACTCTCTCTCTCTCTCTCCTCCACCAGCCTTCCTGCCTTTGGAATTTGTCATAAAAATGATTTATTAAACACCACTATAGCTAGTATACTTTGACTCTCTTTCTCTCTCTCTCTCTCTATCTTCTTCACATGCAATGCGCCCCTTTCTTTTTGGTGTAGTATATACTTAGACACATCATCAAGCCGCAGAAGTTCCATTCATCAAATGCTTATATCTAGTACTAATAGATACCATCAAATAGCATAGCACAACATATTGCCAAGGGCTACCTACCCACCAACCAATATCATCTCAACTAGCCTATTATACAATCATGGACAAAATAATAAGCACATCTTCATCTTCATCATGATGTCAGTTATGATGAGAAGACTTTAATGCGAACGTAATACTATGAAATGATTATTTACTTTTAGGGTGGGGGTTGGTGGTAAACAACAATCAATTTATTCAAAATACTTCATTCAACATTTTTATTAATAAAAATCCAGTCTTTATAAACAACAATAAAATATGTAAGTACTACTTGTAGCCACAATCCACAATTTTTCGAAAGTATCTGGTGTCTGAATCTATTCTATTATTACAAGGTTTTCTTACAGAATTCTAGAAGATGAAGTCTTAGAAATCAGATTCCAAACAAAAGTGCTGTTTTGCGAAAATTCATGTTCATAACCATTTGCTATGGCGAATTTATACATCACAGCACGCTCTATCTCTCCCTCTCCCTTTCTCTGTTTTCTTTTTAAACACAATGTCTCAAAATCCATGGTATATCAAAAGAAGAGATCACTGAGGACTGATCCATATCATATATGGTAAATAGTACTGAAAAATAGCACATTTGTATCTTTAACAATCATTTCATCAGACATACCATCAGAAGGTGTATTGGATTATGTTGTAACCATAACCAAACAACAATTAACCAGGTTGGTTATGGCATGGTATGATGTTGAATCAATTATAATTTCATCTGATTTCGGATACTATGACCAAAAATACAACATATTACAAAGATATTATTGTTATGCCATATGCTCATGCATGATGATAAATATACTATATAGGCAGCTTAAGGAGAAGCAGAAAAATATGCACTTCATGGTTGAAAAAACTTTTATTTGTTTGAGAATACTAAATGGAAATGAGCCTAAAACTTTCATTGATATACTCTAAATAGTATGTGTGCAACTCTACCGGTATCTGCTGCAACCAGTGGACGATCGTTTTTAACTCTTCGTAGGTTGAAAACTTATTTATGAAATTTCAATGGCGAGGACAGACTAAACGGTTTGGCTCTTCTCAATATCCATAGAGACATCGAAGTCTCAAGCGAAGAAATTTTGGACATCATGGCAGCACTGCCCAGATATATCAGTGGATATCGTTTGAAATCATAACATGTTAAAAAATATACTAGTTAGCTGCACTATTTTTGCATACATTTCTTAAACTTATGCAAAATTTGAACGGATCACTAAAACCTCATTATTCTTCAGATGATGAGTGCAATATGCTGCTAGCAGGATTGACAAAAAATCAAAAATATGATGAAATTATTGAGGGCTATCTAGGAGAATTGTGGATGAAATGAACCTTTGTTGATATGTCTATAACATTGAATGATTTTTATAAATATGTATGTACATATTGATAATGATGTAGTCATCATGGATTACTGTATTTTGTCTACTTCCCAATAATGACAACTTATCTAAAACGAAGTCGTTGACCAGACTTGATATTTATTTTTTTGTTGGATATTTAAATTAAATATTGCTTTAGAATAAGATGGTACGTACTGTCATTTTATTATTGAAAATGTTGAATGAATAAATAAATAAATTCTTAACAAAAGTATGTGCACCAATCAATCAAGATCCCCCTCCCATTGTACTCAAGTCGCATTTACTTGGTCATTTGGTTGTTTTGTTTGTTTACGTATAGGCGACTTTTAGAGCGAAATTGTTGTTGTGAAATGTAGCCGGTGAGATAAAAATGTTTTTTGTTAGAGGAAATGTTGTGTGCAAACTAGTCGGGGGGATGCAAATGTGTTTCCATACCAACAAACAATGCAGTACAAAATGACATTCGAATGCAAATTCAATTCAATTCGACACCGCTTCGTTTGAATGAAAACATGGAACATTCTCTCAGCTACATTCCGAACATGAGTACCATAAATGCCCTTTTGAATGAATTCATACAGATGTCTAGCAGACATTTCAATATCATGATGGCATGTCTCAAGATGTGTGCAATGTAGTATGATATATTTCTATTATTATTATTTTGTCTATGATTGTATCTATCAGTCAGTGTAATGTATGTAATTCTTTTTTTCTTTTCTCGTATTTATAATTTTTTAATTTTTAAAATTTTTATTTTTCAATATATTTATTTATTTATATATATATATTATATTGTATATATATATATATATATTTTATTTTTATAATGTATGTATAAAGATTTGCTTTCTTATTACGATTAGATTTTCACTCACTCTTTCACAAAATAAGCAACGGAAGGATTCGCAAAAATTGGCATTTCGATTTGTTTCGTTTCGTTTCATTTTATTTAATTTAATTTGATTTCGTTTGTTTGTTTGTTTGTTGATTAATTGAATTTTGATAAATAAACATGTATGAATTGTATGAATGATAATCTGTGATAATGTATACAAGAGTATGAATTATGAATTGTGCGCATTTCTAAAATCATCATCCTTACTTCCTCATCCTCAATATTCCTCTGATTTTGTTTTAAGAAGAAGAAACATTAATTCTTCGCTTCGCTTTTCTTTGCTTGTATGCATATGAAAATGTGTGTTAGTGTGTTAGTGTGTGTGTGTGTGTGTGTGTGTGTGTGTGTGTGTAGTGTAGTGTATATATGTATGTGTAGTATTGATCTGTGTGTTGTTGAAAGTATTTTACTTTTTTTTTTTTTTGTTTCATACAATATAAAAAGTATTTTTTCTTGATTTTAAAATTCCCATTGCGTTGCTGAGTCGCTGCCATCTTCGAGCAACTTAAATGCTCCATTCTTAGTAGCTCCAAGATATTTACCTTGCTGTGATCTATAAAAAAAAAAACATATAATAGTGAATTGTGATTGTATGAGTATTATGTATACCACCCTACCTAATGCAAATCCTAGTCGGCTCACGTAATTCCAAGTAGAAACCATCAGTTGGTTCATCAGCATCGACAGCGATGCCT
Source organism: Amiota communis (assembly GCA_037043315.1). Lineage (NCBI taxonomy): Eukaryota > Metazoa > Arthropoda > Insecta > Diptera > Drosophilidae > Amiota > Amiota communis. The sequence goes on from JBAMAV010000643.1 coordinate 45,398, forward strand.
TCACCATCAATGCGCCAATACTTGCCGCTGTGTGCTTTTAAATGCACCAGACCCTTTTGGGCACGCTCCACGAGTATAGTTTCATAAGTAGCCTTGTTGCATTCCAATTTTAGATTGCCCGGCGTACGATAACCGACAAATCCCTGTTCACACTTCAACACCAGGATTGGTCTGAAATACAATCATCAAATTACAAACACTACACTTTCATATACAACTACAATAATTGAATACCTGTTAATTAAATAAAAATAGAACTTGGTGATATCCTCAATAGTCTCTGATGTAGCAAACAAATGTCCCGAACGCTTGGTGGCCAAGAATTTACCATTATTGGCACGGAACGATAAGGACCCATCACCATGCCAGATCAATTCAAATAAAGCATCAGCACAGCGTCGATTGCCAGTGGCCTGGATGCCACCGCCGGCAGACAAACACCAATAGCGATCCTGTGTGGTACGCAAGCCCCAACGATGTGCCGACCAATCGTACTCCAATTGGAATGTCTCATTCTCGCCCACCTCATCCTGGTTGGCGGTCACATCGACTCCCTGCTTAACCGAGACATAACGCAAATTGAGACCAGCAATGAAAGAGGCCTGCGGCAATGAATCCTCCAGCGAAAAGAGCTCATCACGTGTCACAGTCGATGAACGTGACTTAAGAACAGCCTTCGAACCAATAGGAGACAAATATTGTCCTTGCCTACACACACACACACACACACACACACAACACCACACATCACATGGACAAAGGATAAAAGATAAAAAAAAAAATGGTGAATCTAAGAACTCCATGATGTTTTATGTTTTTTTTTTTTTTGTTGTGTTACCTATCGCGTAATGCCAAATGCCCACCATGATATTCAGCACTAAAGAGGCAATCCTCATTGCAAACAACTTGCAATTTTCCATTGGCATTCAAATATCTTTAATTTAAAAAAACAAAAAGATTAGATAAATGTATCGCATCGAATCGAATCGATTGACCATCACTTACCTATTATTGCACGTGTGCAAAGCATAACGACCACCTTCTTCACAACGGAACTCGAGCGTAAAGAGCGTGTCCTCACCCCAAGGAATGTTAGCATCCACGTGTATCTCATCCTGAGCTTCCGACAAATGCGCAAAACGTTTACGTCCAATTGAACGCAAATTCACTTGAGGACGTGCCGCCAAATGTACGGTCCAAAATTCACTGGCGCTTGGCGTTTTTGCAGTGCAAACAAGTTTATCTGGTGTACCACCAAGGAAATAACCACGTGACTCATTCTTCAGAGCCCAACGACCACTGCCATCTTCACTGATACTTATCTGGAAACGACTGCCGGCATCGCGTTCTTCACTCTCACAAAGCACATTGCCAAATTGATCGACCGAAAGGTACTTGTTCAGATGAGATCTTAAATAGATAATACCTAGAATGGAACAAAACATGTGATTTAATTATTATTCAATATAAACTATAGAGGATGAAGTTTGATGGGAATAATAGCTGGCACACCAAGACCAGCCGCTTTTACACCAATAAAGGGCCCTTTTTTGATACACACTTAGCCTAACGTTTCTTTTTTAATCTATTCCAAATATTGCATCATTAAACAATGCTTTGAAATCATCATGCGATTATACAAATTTAAAGTAATCATTTTTTCAGATCACTTCTACATTATCCGAAGTGTGCTAGATAGGATCATTTACATCATCAACCACACAACTTCGAATATCCAATCATTCTAGAGAATGAAATAGGAACAAACATTTCTCAAAATTTCCGAGATTCTCACCCACCCACTATGTATCTATGTATGTATGTATATCTCTTCATTAGAGAAGAAAAGATTTCTTCAAGGCTCAGCATGAAAATTGTTAGGCGAAGCCCACCCATGATGACTTGTTACACATTCGAAAAATTTTTATGTATATAGATAACCAATTTAAATATCCGGGCCTTGTGAACCCAGAAAGCAAGATAGTACGGCACCAATGAGATCAGAAACTAAAGGAACACAAATAGAAAGTTAAAAAGTTAAGTACTAGTAGTGTGGGTAGAGGCCGATCAAATGTCGAGAGCGACATAGGCTAGCACCCATATATTTTGGAAAATAATAAGGTAGGACACGTGTTTGTACCTCTAATAGGTAATAGGTGGGCGTGAATGAAAAATTTGGAATGGAATAGAATGTGACATTTCGTTGTCTCTGAGCCTTCCACTTTTTTTTTATCATTATTATATATGTTTGTTAAAAATATCTCTATCGTATCAAAGAAAACAGTTTTTTTTTTTTTTACAAAATGGCAAATAGTTGATTAATTAAGCAGGTTCTCAAGGCACCAGCTGCCATGTGATATGCCGCATATGGCTTCTTTTAAATGTCGCGAATTTCCAGACTACTACGGTCGTTTAACAAACAAGATATCGCAATTTTTTTCAATTATATTTGAAAATGTAAACCTCATCACCATTTGAACAAGCTGAACAATCTTCATTAAAATTTCTTGTTGGGCTTCATTTGTCTATACATATTGTATATTCTAGTTGATAACGTTGTGGTGCCCTATAAACATATGTACTTTTCACAATTCTCAGTATTAATCAAATCATTTTGTTTCTTTATCAAAAACAACAAATATTTTATTGTATCATTTCACGCTGAATATTCAAATATTTCCATTTTTTTTTTTTTTTTTTTTTAATCTTAAAGGAAGTTGTTCTTTTAGCAACGTGAGAGTTAAGATTTAAGGTTATATACGACCAATAGCTATTGCTAAGACCCCTCAATCTAAGACTCTCAACTCAACAAGTTAAGAATATTAATTTGAATTTGGGTTCATATGGGAGGTACCCCTCCTAGTAGCCCTATTGGGCTTATTTCGTCAAATGTGCAGCGTCTGGTAAAACGAAAGAAAGCTCTCTCTAGCTTAAAAACTGAGGGATTAGTTTGCATATATACAGACGGGCATAGCTAAATTAACTTGTCTTGTCGAACAAGAACAAGAAAAGATTTTACTAAAAGTAATGTAGGATCAAATAGAAATCGAATAAAGATCATTAGATTGGATAAGTACATATTACGCTCAAAGTGGGTTGGTTGACTATGTTATGTCAGTTTTTCAGGGGATTTTGTTTGTTGTGGGCATCAGTCAAATGAATGTCAAATTTGTATACGCTTCCTACACACCTGATACCTTTAGGTAAGAATAGAAAAAGTCTTACAATTTTACTTAATTTCATCAGGTTACAATTGCTTGCAATTGGTCTTGAACATGGAGAACACCATATTTTGCTTAATTCCTTCTAATAACAGAATATGTAAAGCAACTGAGGCAAGTGAAGAGTAGTGCGGTTTACGATGTTAAAGCAAAGGATTGGTGATGGTGCAAGCAAATAAGCTCATACAATAGTTCGGAAGATTGCTACTATTCAAAAAATATCCATTGAAGTCAACATTCAAGATCAATTGACAAAGCTTGACTATGTTAACATAATTGAGTACCGAATGAGTTGAAAGTTGAAATTCATATGACTCATCGCATGATTGTCTGGAATCAACGCATTCATTCTTGAAACATATAATTACGGACGATGACAAATGCGATAAAATCTAGGAACAATGTGAGTCACAAAATAAAAAAAAAACCAATATGTCGGAGTAGATAAAATGAAGCAATGAAAAGCCTATCAAATATGAACACTCAGCAAAAGAAGAACGTGATGGTGACTTAAATGAGACCAGTTTCCTCTAAGCTATGGAACAAAATCGATTCTTTCCGATGTTTACAATGAGTAGCAATAGAATTTTAATGATCCCAATGCACAGAAATGTCGTCTAAGGCTTATCAATCCTAAGGTTGTGATTATTCAACATACCATTGTCCACCACATAAGTATAAGATTCGGTTGGTAAGTGTTACAACATGCACCATATAGTTCAGAACTTGTGCCATCAAACTATTCATTAAGTTTCTTCCTTCCCGAACTCCTTGAGAATAATTAAATCGTTTAACTCCACAAATTCAAGAGTTTGAATTTTATAAATGGACAATTGGATCAAAGAATTAATTATACAAAATTCTATTACAAAACTGTTTGGTAATCCCAACATAAAATATATTCTGTTGCTCCTTCTCCATTTACAATGTACAAAGCTGATCAGAAATTAAAATCGATGATAAATGATGCCTCCTCAACCAAGTACTATGGACCAGGCAAGGCCAAGGCGCCAAGAATTTTATTTTCGCATTAAAAGATTACACAAACCTTCATACATGACTGACTTCAGCATACCGCGCGCCTTAGATTAAGTCAAGATCAGTTGAATAAAGAGTTGAGCTTGAGCACAAAGATGGCATCATTTATAATTCACATTTAAATTGCAACAAAATGTTAATCTTGACCCCTCCTGATTCTCCTGGCTAACACAAAATAGAAAAAGATCATAACACAGCAACAGCAGTAAGAACGATGGGATGACAATGATTTATAGAGTTCGAATTCGCATAATGGAAACAAAACAAAATGTTAGTATGTACTTTTAACAACAAATTAAAACAATTTCAGAAGCCACCAGAAGAGATGAGAGTCTCATAGTATGAAGGAAACGCGACCAAGCAAAACCGAACCAAGTGTCTTATAGTATGCCTTGGATAAAGATAAAGCTAAGTCAAGTCTAGTCACACTCTAGCTGAAGCAGCATTAAACCAGCCAAGACCAAGACCAAGAAGAGTGAATTGGTTAAGCTAATTCAAAGTAAATATTAATGGTGGATAAGAGCCAAAATGGAATAGAGTGCAGTGCAGTGGAGTGAAGAGGAGTATAGTCGAATGCATGGCAATGGAGTAGAATTATGCCAAAGTAAGTAGAATGGAATCATGTAGTAGTCATGAAGTAATGGATGAAAAATTTACTGTTATATTATTTTGTTATATCTTTTCTTCTCTTTTTGTGTTTTGCTTTATTGGATTTGTGAAATTTTATCGGAAACAAGCTGCAGCTGCTACTACTATTTCATCCTGCAGTAGCACACCAATGAATCTAATTGGATTGGATTCATGTTTTTATTCTTGTATTTGCAACAGATTATATTACAAAAATTAAACAAACAAAAAATAAAGAAAACAGCAACAACAAATATGTATGTATGTATGAGTATGTATATCGATTGAGCGAGCGAAAAGTTGTTAAAATGATATCGAGAAATCATCACAGACAAACACTATTGACTAAATGGTAGACCAACCGGACCAACCATGCTGCTGATAGATAGCAATGTAAGCATTGCATGCTTCGCTTATTCTTACAATCTTCTCTTCTCATGACCACCATTGACCGACCGACCGACCGACCGAAATATTGCACAGAAAAATTATAATACGAAAAATATTTAACATTAAAACTGAAGATTCTAAATAAGATAAGATAATATGATAATGACAAGATAAATATCTAAAAAAAAGTTGAATTGTGAATGGTAACAATTTCTATCCTAAATGAGCCAAAGGCAGCTTGTGGACAATTACATGGGCGATAATATCTGCACAAAAATAACTAAATAACTCTTCTTTATCATTTGGGTGAAGTCATTTTAGTCTTCATTGTTTTGCCAGCAGAGTTCGCAAATAAATGGCAAAGATTTCATTAGGTTGTCAAGCAACCGGTTATAAAAGGGATGAAAAAACCTTGTGATTTATTTTTCGTTTTTAAGTGTTTGTGTACAACCAATGCCATAAGTGCCAGTGCTAATGAAAAATAAGTGGAACGGTCAGTGAGAAACCGAAAAAATTCAATTTTTGAAAATAAATGATTGCCAGTATATATTATAAACATATAGATAGGTGACTACTCCTGCTGTGTACACATTTTTTTTATCAAAGACAAAGTTGAGATATCTAAGTAAGATAGTGGTTTTGGCAAGCCTGTATGTACTTTCCTTTCCTTATGTTATATGCGGTACTATAGCATAGACGGTCACTATTTGCCTTTTATTTGATGAGGAAAGTTTTACTAATAGAGTGCAAAAAACCAGCTTAATTTCCAAGATTTCACATGTGCTTCATAGGTAATTAACTTGACGTCCAGGATAAGGACTTGATCTAGCTTCCGAATGATCTCGTATATGTGAAGACATAATTGTTTGATGATTTACTCGAATTAATGATGAGCTCAAGTAATTTTAAGTTTATGGGCCAATATTTAATAAGTATGTTGCCAAACAAGGCAATTAATTGATCTAATAGAATCCTAATGACATTCATTAAAGATGATCACGATACACTTTATGTAATCTATACTAATATTATAAAGAGGTAATGTTTGTTTGGATGTTAAAGGCTATCTTCGAAACTACGTATCCAATTTTAAAAATTCTTTCACCAGTAGAATGTTACGTTGTCACTGAGTGTCATGGGCTTTATCTATATAAATAAAACTAAGTCCGTTTATTTCTAGGTGGTTAAAGGTATTCTTTGTTATATGTGTACAAGCGATTTTATACTTCTGAAACATCAAATCAGCGCCATTTATCATGTGATAGTAAAGTTTTTCCAAAGAAAATTGTTAACAAAGTAGTTATTAGCACTTGAAAGAAACAAATGTTTTTTTTTCCAGAATGCGGTCGATTGTGTGGGCCGCGGGTTACCCTAGTATATTATTAATTAATAATACTCACTCTCGCCAGTATTTGATGGTTCTAGAGTCCAGAGTTGTTTCTTCTTTAGGCTGGCACCATTCGCATTCAACTTGAAACCAAAAGTTTCAGCAGTCATATACTTATGCTGACCATTAATCAGACCAATGGTCCACCAACCTTTCTGTTGGTTTTGTGATATGATGTCGCCATTCGTATGGTTTAGCTCTCCGCTTAGACCGTTCATCGTGCTTACAGGTTTGGGTGCAATGGTGGCGGCTTTTCTACAAGAAGGAGGGCGCACAGCAAAACTAACTAAACTTTCAGTTTATTTGTGTTTTTCGTTTTTATAATTGATCTACGTAGAATGTAGATTGTTTTCACAGAACAGCACAAGTCGACGGATGTTGTCTAAGTAGTAAATAGAGTAAATGTTTTGTTGTGGTCTGAAAAAGAAGGAAAATAGAAAAGTTGTTAATGGATGAATAATTGATGTTGTTGTTAATGTTATTGTTCTTGGTATAAGAGTACTTAAAGAGGAGGAGAAGCTAAAGAAGTAGGTACTTTGTTTTGGCTAAATGTAATAGCCTAAAGAGGATTAGGTGCGCCACACGCACACAGTTTTTTTTTTTTTTTTTTTTTTTTTTTGAGAACATTAAAAGCAACTTAAACTTCATCATTTGACCGATCCCAACTGGTCAACAATCTTTGCATGATTCCTTGTAACGATGAAACCATAAACAGGAAACACATGCCAGCCAGGCTTGTCTGTCTGTCTATCCATCCATCTATATATCTATCTATGGGTTTCCATCTTTCTGTTCTTTCAACTTGTATCCATCCATCCATCCAACCATCCGTTGTCTGTGCCTGTCTATGTTTTGCCTGCTGCTGAGTGACAACAACAACATTGAAGTTTGGGTGCGGTTTGTACATGGATGGAGTAAATAAGCAAGCAAGCTGTGAATGAATCATCATCATCAAAACACTGCCACACGCTCTTTGCATGGAATACAAAACTTGAAAAATCCAAGTTTGGCACGAAAAATCAGTGGTTGGCTTTGGTTTTTTCTTTTCATTTCATTTCATTTTAGAGTCCAATCTCAGTCACATTATATCATTCACCAACAACACATTCAATGTGGAATTGCACAGTTGGCCAAAACTTCATTTAGGACCGTCCGACAGCCGTCCAACAACTATGTCCAGTCCCAACTTAGCGTTGATTACATGTTAATGATTCAAACAGACAATAATAACTTGCATGGTTGCTGCTGTTGGAAGCTAAGGTAATGGTGGTGATGATAATGATGGTGATGATGCCAATCCCGACAAAAGAACGAAGACGGCAATTGAAAGAAATTTACGCTTAAAGGAGCGACAAATAGAACAATGAACAATGCAACATTTTGTTAAGCAAGCAAAAGGTTTAATCATCTTCATCTTCATCATCAGCATACTTACATAATGAAGCAACCAATATATTGTATATACGAGTATGTGTAGTTACTAACATTCACTTCATACTCGTACTAATCCACACAACGTTTATTTTTGCTTTTTCCAAATGAAAACAGGCACGCAGCAGTACACGCAGAACAACAATGAGACAAAACTAACAAAAAAAGGAAAAGGGAAACCCCTAGACAAAAATGAAAAAAATAAAATAAAAACAACAATGACGGCGGTGCTTTTAGCATTGCTTCGTTCATTTGTTGGATTTGTTGGACTCACTGAGTTGGCTGGCTGGCTGGCTGGCTGACTGGGTATGGTTTGCTGACTCACTGAATGGGGGTTTGGATTTGCATACTAATATGTAGTACTTATGGTATACCTACTATCCATGTACAGCCAACAGTCAGTCAACACAAAAGCAAAGCAAATCAAAGTAAGAGAATGGAGAACATTAAAGATTTAAAAAAAAATATATAGGTACCTAGTAGCTATGGAAAAGAAGGAAGGAAGATACGCATCTGTATTGTAAATGTCGCTCCTTGGATTTTCATGTTTCATAAAATATAAATATACTACATAAGAAGTAAAATGCAAACAAGGGCGTTGGCTGCACCGCTTTCAGGTTCCAGCAGATCAGATCACATCACATCAGAATGAAAGCAAGAGTGAGCGCGAGTAAGTAAGGATTTACTAGTACAAAATGATATTAAAATAGAAATTCATACAATATTTACTTTTATTTTATAAACTATTCGAAATTTCATGCTAAATACGAGGGTTGCCTTTTATATTTCTAGAATGGGCAATCAATCCATGAACAATTGTATGAGATTATTTTTTAAAATCTGCAATACTGCAGATATACCAACAAATTCTCGAATTGTCACTTCAACATTCGCTGATGACACAGCTATAATCAGTCGAAATCGCTGCCCAGACCTGGATAATCATCTTAAAATAATTCAAGAGTGGTTATCTAACTGGAGGATAAAAGTTAATGAGCAAAAATGTATGCATGTCACATTTACACTAAACCGTAAGACTTGCGTTCCTGTATCACTAAATGGTGCTTGGTGTTCACCTAGATAGGCGTCTCACTTGGTGGAAGTACAAAATTTCATTCAGATGAAGCATAAAGCCCAAAGCCTCCAATGGCTAATGAACGCAAGATCCATCATCAAAACAGTGTGGACATACGGTTCAGAATTATGGGGCACTGCCAGGGCGAGTAATATTGAGGTTATACAAAGAGCTCAATCCAAAATCCTTAGAACAATAACAGGCACATCAGAAATATAGACATCCAACAAAATCTTAATATACCGCAGGTAAAAGATGAGTGTTCGAAGCGGAAACATAACTATGAGAATAAATTTGTGCAGCATATTAATCCAATAGCCAGAGCTCTTGTTAATACAAGTAAGTGATATGTTAAACCCTTCTTTCATTTGTGGGAAAGGTAAATAATTATATAGTATGTAAGAGTCTAAGACGTTTTGTTTGTCCTAAATTTTAATATAAGGAGATACACAAATTCCTCATATAAAGAAAATTATCTGAAGCGACCCGATAAATCAGTTGTTTTGCCAGAAACCATCGATGTTGTGCTTGAATATACTAGCTTATCTCATATGACTTCTAGTGAAATTGAGACATCTCCCAGGTTGTGAAGAAGATTTGTTTGCGTTGGATACCGCATAATTTGATTATCGCTCGTGTCGATTGATATAAAGAAAACTCGAAGAAATACTACAGCCAGCACCGCTTTAAAAGACTTTTATAATATCGTGACAGTTGACTGTATGAATCTACGAAACTTCGAAGCAAATGGTCGAGTGAATCTTCTGCAAAAACTGAACATGTTGCCACCTGCAAAAGTAGATCGGTTAATTCTAAATGGTATTAAATCACATTTCTTTGTGAAAAGTGTTTAATGTACATATTGAGGGAAAAAGAATTGATGAAGAAGAATCATTCTCCTATAGCCAGCAAGCCAGCCGATGTGACTTCCTGCTCATCAATCAGTCGGTGGTCTATGTTTTTTAACACCTCATGTGATGTTAGTTCCAAATGACAGTTTTGGAGACATTTACTCGTAATGTAAAATTCGGAATGTCAAAAAATTGACTTGAGCGAATTCAAAAGTGTATTGATTTTCATGGAGAAATATTTTGAAAAATATTTTGGTTACCGTTTCCAATATTAAAGGCAACCCTCGTATCAAAAGTTAATGAACGCGATTTACTTGTAAAGTCAGCTTATGTTAAAATTATACATTATTTGATAATTACGAGAAAATGTTGTAAAGCCACAATAAAAAAAATAAAAATTATGAAGAAATTTTATTAAGCACACATAGACATCATACACATATGAATAATTGTATGTATGTGCATATGTACGAGAATGTGTGCAGAATTAAAGATAAAGTAATAAAATAAAAATATATAATTATTAATCATAATAAAAAAATTCATGCGAATTGAAATTCGATAAGCGCACGGGTGACAACAAGAAACACCAATCCAATTTTGATCTCACCAACCAACCAACCAACACAAGCAACTTATTACGAGGGTCATTCAATAATGGAGAATGGAGAATGACGAACAGTGGTGACCGACCCCACTAGGATGAATGATAAAACTGTGATTAACCATTTTTAGTCAGAGTTCAAAAGACAAAGCACATTTCATTTGTTGAAATCAGCAGTGTGAAATAAAGTCACATCGACCATTTCCCAGGTGCAGGTGCATTTAATTCATCTAGACATATAATAAAATCATAGACTGAAAATGTTTGTGCACGCATCACTTAAAAGCCACTCATTGGATTCAAAATCGACTTACAGAATCAAAAGATATTAATTAAAAAATAAATTACACCAAGCCAAAGACTATTAAACACAATCTTTCTGGCCTTCTTGAATTTTGGAGTTATGAGAATGTCTACCCTAAATATGTACCAGTAACTCATAATGTCCTAGTTTCAGTTCGATAAGACAAAAAAGCAGAAAAGTTTTTCTAATAACAACAACTTAAATTTTAATATTTCGCACCAAAAATACCCTATTTAGATTTTCCACCTATCTAAAGACACCTATCTTGTTTTTAAGACAAATATAACGATGCCTCAACTGTCGAAATCCATCGAGCCATTTGGAAGATACGACGTAATAAAGAAATTTTCAAACATACAAGATACACGCGAAAAACATAACCCTTCTTGACAGTCGGATAAAAACTACTATGGAAATTGTGAAATTGGTATAATCATACAACCCTCTCTTTTGTTACTGTTATGAATAAATACTCTTATGAATTGATTTGAATCTGGAAACCTCTTCACTCCTTAAAAAACAAAGCATAAAAAGATATTGAATTCCTATACATACTTACATATAGTACATATGAGGAGGATTTCAATTTATCAATTCAATTCAATTGCCATTTTAAACCAATTTTAATTTTGGAATGTATAAAGATATGAAAGTATATACAATATGAATGCAGTTTCAAAGACATGATTGTTTTGGTATACCTCGTATATGGTATATGGGTTTACTACTTTACTAATGTAGTGTTCAGGTAACTCTATGAGTTGGATGGCTTTAAAACTGAGTAATTAGACTAAAAACACTAGAGTTTATCTATATAAACAGACGACCAGGCCAGGTCAGGTCAGGTCTCGGATCATATCAGATAGGGACACAAAGAAATTAGTCTCCATTTGGAAGTTCTGGTACAAATATGATACATTAATACTGAAAACAAATCAAATGAACAAATCCCAAAAAAACCCCTCTAGGGCAGAAAGAAACTGAGACAATATCTATGAATCAAAATATCTAATACTATACCATATTGTAAAATATTTCTGCTAGTATAGAGTGAGTAAGAGTAAAACTTAGAAATAAAGATACAATATAGTTTAGTTTTATTCACGGTAAGAAGAACAAGCTGTTGGATATGAAGAGGGAGATGGGATGGGGATGAAGATGCAGAGGCAATTATGCAGAAAACACCGTTGTATTGTTGTTGTTCTTATTAACGTTGTTAACAGTTAAAATTGCTATAGACAAAAATGGTTCTATGCATCTAAAAGAAGACCAGACAATAACACAAGAGAAGACGAGAATAAGATGAAGAACAATATCACGTTCTTGTTTAATAAAACAAGACAATAGAACCAACAGAACAGAACAGAATGGTACAGAATAGAATAGAATAGAACAAGACAAGACAAGCCAAGACAAAGAAGTTAAAATAAAGAAGTTGAAATAAAAGTGGAAATAAAAATATAAAATGATAATAATGATGATGATGATGATAGAGAAGAATAATGCAAAAAAAGTAGAGCACAAGATTCAGTTAGTTGTTAGGTTGTTAGGTTGTTAGTCAGTTAGTTATAAACTATTAAAAAGCAAAAAGCTTTAGGCTTCAATCAAAGAATTCAGTTATTTCGATTGATGTTGATGTTGTTTTTGTTTTTTTTTTCTCTTGATGAAAATAATAATGATAATGATAGTGATGTTATGTTTTCCACTACTAATACATATACTTATGTAGTATGTTCTATTGTGCACAGTTGGTTTTTTAATAAAAATTGTTGTCATTGTAGTTTCCGTCACAAATCAATTCAATTACAGACATACTAAGTACAATATATTGTACATATATTCAACACTTCTTGGGTTCTTGGTTACTTTTATTAATGGTGGTGGTGGTGGTGGTGGTGGTGATGGTTATGGTGATGGTTAGGTTATTTGTATAAATGTAATTAAATGTTGCAATCAGCAACAACACCACCAATACTAATAATAATAAATACAAACTGAGCATCTGAACAGAACAGAACGGAACAGAACAGAACGGAACAGAACAGAACAATTAATACTATGATAATAAGTAATATGAACAGATAGATACTTAGATAAAGAAAAAAGAAAGATATAAATAAATATTGATAGAGATACCAAAACAAATGAACGAATGAGCGATCCAACGATCGATTAATTGATTGTTTGATATCGACACCCACTCATCCACTCAATCACTCACCACCCTGCATTAATGATAACAGAGAGTTGGAAACAAGGAATAGGAATACTTACATTTATTTCACCTTTATAATAATTCGTTACATTGCCAATCAATCAGTTAGTCAGTCACATTGTCATTCAGCCAGTCAGAGAGATTCAATTTACGAGTAACTCATTTCATACAATGAATCATAAATGATTCCAGTAGGGGTTGGGTTGGGTTGGTTAAGGTTGGAAATGCGGTTGTAGTAATACTATTGTAGGTTAGATTATTTGATTGAAGTACTAGTTCATTGGATTGGATTTTCCCCACATGAGAGAAGCCATAGAAATGCTTATTCACTTGAGTAATCATCACTCAAAATTCAAATACCACAAAACAAAACAAGTTCAGTTACACATAATCAATTCAATTGAAAGACTTATTATTGCATATAAATATTATTGGGTTTATTTACCTTAGAAGGGAGTAAGTCTACCAATAAACTAACAAACCAACCAATGGACAAAATGTTTAAACAAATCAATAGAGGAATAGGAATCGATTAGAACTAACCCATTATATTGGGTATCCGAGCAAAAGGTGTCTAGTTCAATAAAAGAATGACGACGAGTCCTCTGTTCTAGGAGAACCAATAAAAGTCATTAATTAACCGAGCCCAGGCCCTGCAGAACAAAGCTCTTCTCAATATTACGGATGCCCTCTGGTATGTCAGGAAAATGTCAATACTGAAGTTTTACTAATACTTTGTCTAAGACTCCAACCAGTTAGACCATACCTTATAGATATTCATAAGTGTAATCTATCTATGTACATATAATAAAATCTTAGACTTAAAGTAAAATCCACTCATTAGATTCAAAATCGAAACATTGAAATACTATGGTATAATAAACTTTACTGTGAATAGCGTTTATTTCATTAAAATCGAAGACAATTAAACCAAAAGATAATCATCAAATATTGTATTTTGCAAATTGAAAGACATCAATACCAAAATATTGAATATACATACATATGTAGTATCCTACAACCAAGTTTCAAAGATACTATGTACTACAAATAGAGTGAATCAGAACAAGTTTTAAAAATCATCATTATCAGAATCATATCATCATCATCATCATATAGAGAAACAATTAAATGAATATACTATTTCTATCTATGTACATATGTATGTATGTACATACATCATTCTATTCTACTATTGTGGCGCCCAGCCAGCCCATTCTTCATTCTTCACCTAAAGTCTTTTTAATTGTTTCTTTCTTCATTTCTTTTTTTATACATACATATAGACATATATACTTTTATAGTTATTGTTATTGGTGCTGTTGTTGTTGTTGTTGTTGTAACCCCTTGGATGCAAAATGTGTTGCTTCTTCAATGGCAGTAAGTCGTGATAATGATGATGATTGTAAGTAGTAGTACATAGTAGTGGAAATAATAGTTAAAACACATGTAGCATGTAGTGTTGTGTTGTATTGGTTGCTTGAGAAGATTACCTACTTTTTTTTGTAAAACATAGATACTAGTTTTGTACATACTAGTACAAGATGTGAATATAGTAATTTAACGAACGAAACTTCTCATTTGTTTTGATAACGCACGATCCTTCTCCTCCATAAGAATTTTGCATTGCTCAAAACATTGCTGGAAGTGTCTTCTGCTAGATCCTTTATAAAGCAACAAGCCTACTTTTTTTCTATCAAAGCTTTAATGCTTTGAAGTAACTTGTTCCTTTTTGATTATAAATATTATAGATTGTACAACCTTCAGCCAGCTCTGTGTTTAAGGCGGATGGATGTAGTCTGGCCTTGGCAGACGACAATGCAATATGAAGTTAGTATATAAGACTACAAAAAAAAAAACTGGACAAGCCTGTACAACCATTCTTAGGCTTTGTTATGTAAAATGTTTCGTATTAAATTTCTTCAATTTCAGTAAATTTTTAATCGACTTAAAAAAAAGGAGGAGGTTATCAATTCGACTGTTTTTTTTTTTTTTTTTTTTTATGTATAGTATGTTACCTCAGAACTTTTTTCTAGGTGTACCGATTTGAAGATTCTATTTTTTATTGGAATCCTTGTGCCTGTCATGTGGTCCCATTTATCAAGATCTGATCAGTAGTTTTTGAGTTATCCTTAATAATATCCTTTCATTTGCGCTACTTGAAGTCGGTTTTCTACTTTGTTCTAATATGTTCTTGTTACTAGTTTTGTCCATATTCTTATTCAGTTTCGATACGATTGAACCTTAATGGATTTGAATGATGTGCTTCGTCTTAGAAACGCCTAAAAAACTCAGAAACTTAAGCACATAATAAGCAGCATGCATTGCCATCATATTGTTGTTCTTCTATGCTATAGAATAATGATGAATGAAATTGGGAGACAAACAAATCATTCAATTAACATACACGGCCAGTTAAGTCTCAGTCCATTATTGACTCGAAACCCCAAGTGATAACAAAAAAATGGACTGATTGCCGAACTTATAGGTCTTTTACAAGGTCAGTCCGAACCAATAACAGAGAAATGGACTGATGACCAAACTTATTTCACAGTCCATTTCGATTTCTGAACCAACAACAGACACTTGCACTGAGACTGAACTGACCGAGTAAAAGGCCCATTATGTCAGTCCATTTTGTTTTCTGAAACGATAACAGACATTTAGACTGAGACTCAAGTGACCGTGTAAAGGGCCCAAAATAAAGGATAACTTGAAAACATAGGGATTAATTAAAATAATCGATGTTTTGTTGAAATAATCTATGGGTTTTTAATAGTCTCCGACCACAACAGTTTTTTCAGCCAAAACCGAAAACGAACCTTCGGTCGGTCTTTAGTTTTTAATCGATATCAGGTTTCGATTAATTGAATATTCGATTTTGCTGCTTATTCGGTGTTGGGGCCCCGACGCGACTGGACTGACAGTAATTTTTTCGTTTTTTCTTTTTTGTGATGTCATCAATCGATTTGTTGTTAGTCAATACCCATCCCTAATAATCAGACTACTTAATGAATAGTCAAGATGCTAGCAATGTCAATCAAAATAGAAGCCTCCTCCTTTGGCCTCTACAGCATACCTATGTAAGTAGTTCTGAGTAGTATCACTCTCGTTACTATCTATCCACACCTCGTTGGCACTACTTACTTAATAGTAAATAATTTATATGTTAACTAACAAAAGTTTCTATCTGAATATCTCAATAAATATCCAAATGTTCTTATTGTTATTGCTGTTCTAGATTCTATTCTATTCTATTCGATATATTTTTCTTGTCTATTTTCTATAAGAATCTGGACTATTCTTCATGTCTGTACAAACAGACATATGTGATGAGCAAGCAAATATGGTAACAATAAAAAAAATAAATGGTACCAATAGCCAACCAACCAACCAACCAACCAACATTGTAGAGCTTGCGGTTTATTATGTTTTGCTCTGTATCATTTTCTCCTCTTTAAAGCACACTTCTTCTACTAAAATAAATATTATAGTATGTTTGTTGTGAGTAGTAGATACAAAACAAATGTACGATTACTTTTTCCATCTTCTACTTCTACTTCTTCACCAACTATAACAATACCCCAATAGTTTATTCAAACAGAGGTGCCCCAATTAAGCAAAGAGAGGGGGGTCCCCAAAACACAAATAAAAAATTCCACATCATCATATGTACACTACTGATTTATAAGCAGAAGGGGGGATATCAAATATCCAGATGTTTCTGCAATTAAATTGGGATTTGTTTTACTCAACGGCTCCACAAAAAAATCATAACGTGCCATGGCCCACAGACACTACTATAAAAAGTGGATTGAATATGATGCTAATAAACTGTAATAGTCGCACTTATAGTAGCTGCAAATCCAAAAATGCAACAACTAAATCCATCAAGCAACCAACCAACCAAACTACTATACTTAGCAACAATCCAAGCAACCGTAGCAATAGTCACGGTGGCGTACGTACTTATGTTGTTGTGTAAAGTGTTGTTGTCGTCTAATTGGATTGGCCATGACAGTGAATTCCTTTAAATTGCAATTTGAGTTGCTAAACTGGATTCAAATTGACCAAAACAACAATAAAATAAATTAATTTAAAGAAAAACCAGAAAGAAGGTTATCTTTGGCTATGCCATGCCAATGTTGTAATACTCTTCACGCTCCTGTGAATGAGCTTTGATTAGACTTGCATTTAGGGTAGAGTCAGTATGATATATGTACATACGTACATATGACTATTGGTGTATTTGAGCACTCTTATTGGAAGCTATACGATCCAGTAAGCCTAGGATCTTGTTGGTGAATAGAGATCAGGCGCTCATAGATAAAAAAACAAAGCTTTTCTAACAAGAACTTTAATTTTAATTTAGGTTTGCATGAAAGGAAAGTACCCCTCCTAGTGGTTCGTAAAACAAAAACTTAATGCTACTACTTTCAGCTATTTAGCTCCAAAACTGAGGGACTAGTTTGCACATACATATAGG
Source organism: Amiota communis (assembly GCA_037043315.1). Lineage (NCBI taxonomy): Eukaryota > Metazoa > Arthropoda > Insecta > Diptera > Drosophilidae > Amiota > Amiota communis. Next base: position 63,027 of record JBAMAV010000643.1, read on the forward strand.
GGGACAGACTGACAATGGCTAAATCAACTCGATTCGTGTAGCTGATTAAGAATATATACACTTTATGGGGTCTTCGATGACTACTCCTTCTGTGTGTTACAAACTTCTTGGCAAACTTATAATACTATTCACTCCCGTGAAGAGTATAAAAAAAACCAACACCACAAACAAACAATTGTTACTTTTTATACCATTCACACTACACACTATGGTATATGGTAATATTAGTATTATCACTTGACTATTTCATCTTATCTTGATAAGTAGTAGTAGTCGTGGAATATATATCATCTAGACGGCAACTGAATTCAATAAGTATAAATTCTCTAATAACTTTTTCCAGTTCTGCACTTGAGAAATGTGTGTCCGAAGTGGCTATCAAAAAATACAAGGGTTGCATTAGGAGCAGCCCCTAGTTAAAGTTATCAAATAAGTGCAAAAGCCGATTCTTGGATGGGGAAAAGTTGTCTTTACGAGTTTTAAGTTTGCCTAAAAATAAATAGTTAAAAAATCTTCACATGGAGCATTGGCGGTTGCCTAAAATCACACACACCAATTGATTTGGTGAACGACGTCACACATCGCTCAATGCGTGGCCCTAGCCTTAGGCTAATCCATCTCCATTGGCTAAAAACAACAATAGCCACATATAATTGGGTAACCTAATTCAACTGTTGGTCTAACAAGTATGTGGGAATCCTTTGGTCCAGAAACCTGGCTTTATATGAAACGTTTGATTTGCCATTTTTAAATTTCGAGACAAATACTTTATCTCTAAACTGTAGAATTTTAAGAGCACTCGATGATAAGGCAGTTCTGTCCCCTACTTGTCCTATTGCAATCAATTTTGTATGTGCAATTTCCCATGTCTGCTAATTACTTTAATTGGAAAGCTTTACCATACCATAAGCGTTTAATAATTCAAAATTTCGGATCAAAGAAATCTTAAAATTTTCATGTTATTGTTAGTATATTCTTGTTTCATGTCTCTTCATCTCATCTAATGATGATGATGATGATGATGAAGACGATTCTCTTTTGTTATAAACTTGTTCCAATTGGATCATGTATGTAGTGATGTATGACAACAAGTCTATTAAAAATTTTAATGAAATTAATTATTTTAATGGTGTTTGTAGAGGGGTGATTGTTGTTCAATTTCAACTGAAATTGTGGTGCCACAAATGAATGGACAATTTATGAAAATAAATGAAATGTCAAAACAAAAACAAAAAAAAAGATAAAACAATTATATCTTTAGTTTTAAATGCATACCCTACACACATACTAGTACACATGGTATATACTATAACACTACTAATGTCTAAGGTGTATAATAGACTAATATCTAATGTTTGTTGTAACTCATGATTAAATTGATTATTACAGCAAAAGGAATCTCAAATAGAACTATTCAGTTTTTTTCACAATTTGAATTTATTATCCATATATGGAGACAAAATTCTTTCGTTAACGGTTTTACCATACTTAACATGAATATATTTTCATGAAAATTATATGATTCGAATGGTAATCAACTCTAGATGTATCGAATGTACTAATTTTTATGCCAATACAGGTGACGGACGCACTCTGTCTGACAGCCGACTATTCAATCAAGTGGTCCGATGATACTAGTATTGTTTTTGATTCAAAAACATCATGTGGTTTTCTATATTTGTATACGGTATACCATATATGAAGTAGTGTATCTTGGTTTTGAGGAGATCATAAATTTGTTTAATTTGTTGTCCATTTATTTTGATATTTTTTACATTGTAAGCTTAACGGTTTTCACACGCTTTACAGCAAATTGTGAAATGCACAAGCAACAAAAGGTGCAAACGCGAACAAAATCATTGCAAATGATAATCTCATCATCATCATCATCAGCAACAACACCCAACAGCATGATGAAAATAATGATAATGAAGAAAGATATTTTAGAAAGCGTCAAGTGCAATCAATTACTCGAATGTTATGAAAAGTAAAAGTTTTTGTTTCGCTACTCATTTTAAGTTAATTTTTTTGTTTTTAAGTTTTTCTTATTGTTTTCATGTAAGAAAACGTATTTGTCTTATTCATTGTCCCCCATCTCTTCCACATTTCAACCTTTTCGATTAGTGTCTTGTTTAAAACACTTGATCAAGTCACTAACTCATCATCATCATCATCATCATCATAATCAAAGTCATTCTCATCTTTATCGTTGTCGTTGTCGTGACCTTCCAAAGAGTGCGTGATCTTCAACCAACGAACAAACCACAATACAAATGTGGAATAATAAATATACATATATATATATACGAGTACATATAGTATAAATGTACTATTGTAATATAAAGTTAAGAAAATATGAAAGAAGATGGAAAGAAAAAGCAGTTGTTTCATACACATCATGGCAAAATAAGTACTTAATAATAAATATTGTACTATATATTATAAATAGTCAGCATCATTACCAGTGACAAGTGAATGATATGTAGATAAACAGTCCCACACTTCGATTGAATAACTAAATACCGTTAGACCTACCTAGTAGATAGCAGATGCCTATAAGTATATGTGTGTATGTCTCTATCGAAGTGTAGAAGAACTTAAGAGTTGCAAATTACATTAAAGAATATCTATTAAGTTGGGTTATTTATATTTTTTGTTTTGTTGGTTTCGTAGTTCATTATTGAATCAAATAGTAATTCAAGAAGGGGTGGGATGGATGAAAGATTAATTGACTTAAAAATAAAACAATATTAAAAATAAAGAAGAAGGAAAAACAAAAAACATCATTAAATAGATTTAATTGGATTTAATCAAAAGAATATAGAAAAGAAGGAAGGCAAGCCAGAGATACACAAGAGTACCATATATGTATGTACTAAGAAAGAAATACAATATTATATAAATACATATATTGAATAAAAAAGACTTAAGCAACCTCGAAAAGGCTTCTTACAATAAATTTTAAAATAAAAATTAAAACAAAATAGACAGTAATTAACTTGGATTCAACGAAGCGCTTATATTGTAGTAAGTATATTTTCCTCCTTCCTTTCTAGCAGCTAAGAATAAGCAATTAAAGACATTTTAATTTAGCAGTTACGAGGGGGGTTGCTACTTAAGTCTTGAGATATGGCAACACCAATGTTGATTTGTCAAACATTGACATTGGTATCGTAAAGCTTGTCGTTTTTAATGATAAATGTACTCAGAACGTTTTGTCATACAAGTGCTATTTGTATTGTTTACAGTGACTTGAAAAATTCGTTTCGGCAAAAAATGCAATGATTTTTTATGATTTTCGACGTGGATTAACTCAACAAGAGTGTGCCGATCAACTCGCTTCGACTTTTGGTGATGAAGCACCATCCATCCAGGGCCACCGTGTTTCGCTGGTTTTCTGAATTCAATCGTGGTCGTAGTTTTCTCCAGGACGAATTTCATGAAGGTTGTCCAAAATCGGTTGTTGTGCCACAAAACATTGATGCTGCGCGTGAACTGATATTGCAAGATCGCCATGTGACTTAACGTGAGATTGAGGCATGTTTGGGCATTAGTTCCACTCGCATACATTCAATATTGCATGAACATTTGGCCGTCAAAAAGATTTGTTGGCGTTGGGTACCGCATAATTTGACAATCGCGCAAAAAAAGGCTCGTGTCGATTGGTGCAAAGCAATGTTGAAAAAATTTAATCACGGTGCTTCAAAAGACGTCTATAAGATCGTGACAGGTGATGTATCATGGATCTATGCATATGAGCCTGAAACTAAACAGCAGTCGACTGTATGGGTCTTTCAAGATGAGCCAAATCCAACAAAAGTTGTTCACGCACGAAGCAAATGATCGCCAATTTTTTTGGAATAACCGGACATGTCGCCACCGTGCCATTAGATAAACGTAGAACGGTTAATTCTAAATGGTACATCACCATTTGTTTGCCACAAGTGCTCGAAGAAATATGAAAAATCAACCGCAGAAGACGAATCATCATTCAAACATGTGACATTTTAAACACTCAAAACGTCGAATTGATGGGTCATCCGCCCTATAGTCTAGATTTGGCATCCAATGACTTCTTTTTAGTCCCGCACACCAAAAATAAATTGCGAGGTCAACGTTTTTCGACGCCTCAAGAAGCGGTTGATGCGTTCAAAACACATGTTTTGCAGATACCTCATTCCGAGTGGAAAAAGTGCTTCGAAAATTGGTTCAATCGCATGCAAAAGTGTATTGATCTTCTGATGGAGAATATTTTGAAAAACAATAGTCATTTTCGATGATACATATTAGTTATTATTTGTGTGTCTGAAAACTTAAGTAGCATCTCTCGTATATATACTACAACTAGTATAAATGTGTTTATTGTTTGTCGAATCAATCCATTAATTGGATATCCTTTTGCAGAAATTGTTTAGGTGGAATTTGCTAAATGCAAAATAATGGTAGTTTACTAAATTAAGGTTGATTTGGGGACTACGAGTATCTCTTTCAATAATCATCGGAGAATTGTGTCTGCATACAATAATAGCAGAATTTTAACAAAATAGAAAACCGACTTCAAGTAGCGCAAATGGAACGCTCGTTATTATGGACATCTCAAAAAATACTAGTCCGATCTTGATCAAATTTAAGTACATAGGACCACATGACAAGCACCAGCTTTCATTCATACAAAAAAAAAATTAACTGTCTTTACACCGCCGCCATCACTTACATCATCATTTAATCATTTTCAATGATAAAAACCAGAAAGAAGGCTATCATTGGCTATGGCAAAGATGTAATAATCTTCCCTCTTTTCCGGGTTGCATCCGTGGATATGAATCAGAAACTTATTGTGCCCAAATTTCAGTTCGATACGTCAAAAAAACATAAAACTTTTTCTAATAAGAACATTAATTTAAAAGGTGGTTTGTATGGGAGGTACCCCTTCTGTGTTACAAACTTCTTGACAGACATACATATATGTAATACTATTCACTGCAAGAAGAGTATAACTAGAGTCTTTAACGAAATTTCAATAAGATAGTTTTAAAAACGACACTTTGCCATGGTGTCTCCGAATCACGAATCACATTTGGTTAGAAGATAATTTATCATAATACATTGTAGTAGCACAAAAGAATTTTAAATTCAAAATTCTATAGAGAAAAAGTGAACCAAATGATTCAAACAATCGATCGATAGATCGATCATTTCATTAAAGTTTCAGATAAATATTGTATTTCACAACTGAAGAACCCCACCAAAATGTTTCTTAACTTTTAAAATAATTTGAATCTTTATTTCTTTGCTTCAAGTTACATACTTAATTACAATAATTTTATTCTTCGAAATACTTTAATTCAACAAAAAATTATGTTGAAAATCTTTAATTTGATGATGACCATAGGCCAGGTCAAATTTATGACCTTAATGAATCAAGCAGAAAGAAAGAAAGAATCGAATGTTTAATGAATTCGAAGGTAAAACCAGAAAGAAGGTTATCATTGGCTATGCCAAAGATGTAATACTCTTCACGATCCTCCGGGTTGCATCCAACCTTCCTTTCGTAGCATTACTATATTCTCTCTCCTACCATGTGAGATGTCATAATTGTTGAATAGCATTCAATTCAAATTGAAAGTGTTTATGCACGCATCACGTAAAAGCCACTCATTGGATTCAAAATCGAATTATTGACAAATAACAAGCTTTACTGTGAGTAAAATATAGTCTTTATATGATCAAAATGGCCAATCAGAATCAAAAGGTGTAAATGTTTGTAGTTGCCAAAAGATAATCGCCTTTTATCACAGCAAGCAGCAGGACAAAGTCCACCCAGGTCAACTAGTTTATATAGGTATGTGTATATAAATCTTTATATTTGATAAAAGCAATAGGTTAGTTTATTTTTCATATCTAATGAATTTGAAAAAAAAAACCAAATCAAGTTAAGTTGTCTATAAATAATAGATCAATATCTTAAGCATCAAAGTAGTATAGCGACACACACAACATACTACAAAAGATAAATGACACACGAAGCAGATGAATATACATAGTATGTATGGATGAATGTATATGAAGATGAAAGAAATATGATTTATGGCCCAATTACATAAAACTCCTCTTCATCTGCAATAGTATGGATGGAGTGAAGTTGCTATTCTAGTATTCATGCTGATGAATGAGTGAATTGAAAGTTGGTAAAATTGTAGTCAATAATAGTAACTGTCAGATAATGGAATAGTGAGTGGAGCACGCTTCAAACTGCCATAAATCTCTTTTCACCAAAATTATAGTGTTTGCAAGCCGCAAGAGCTTATGGTTGGTATGTCTAGCGCAACTAATGTGTTTTATTCATGCAATCTTCAATATCCCAGTTATTTTGTTTTGAGATCAAGACCAGTTATTTGGGCGGAGGATAACCTCAAACGCTTTTTAGTATGACATGGATTTCTTAAGTTCTATGAGCAGCATTTCATTGATCACCAGTTATAGTTCAAAATATTTCTCTAGTATTACTACTATTATAGTTTATAGTTTATGTGGATAAATTTTAAAAATTTCGCTTCAACAATCATTGCGCTATTGTCGTTTATATGGTGGTGTGTTGAGGTGAATCAATTGATTAAACCACTATTTCATGCCAGGAGCAATAGCAGAAGAATGGCGGCATTAAAGTTGCCTTAAGTTGAACTGAATTGGTTTGAACAACAAGTGGTGATGCTTTCTACATTTATGTCTTAACACAAACACACAATAACAATCATCAACAACTTGATGAACAAGTTGAACACTCTTCAGACAAACAGTAAGAAAAATAGTTAGATAGATAGTTATATAGATAGTTAGTTAGTTAGTTAGTTGGCTACATAGCAAGGATGCAAGGAAGGAAGAAAGGTGGAGTGTGGCGGCATTGAATTCACATCGGATTTAAGACTTAAAACAGTTGTGAGTTGAGTTGAGCTGAGTTGAGTTCAGTTGAGCTGAGTTCAGTTTAGTTGTATCAAAGACAAGACAAGTCAAGCGCAAAGCAGCAAAACAAAGCGAAACGAAACGAAGCCGGTCTCATCACCCAAAGACATCTCTGGCATCTATAGACTCTTCATGCATGCATGCAGCGGCAGCAGCAGCAACAATAGTAACACTAACTGATCGATGATCGTGTTTTTTGTGTTGTGTTGTGTTGCGTTGTGTTGTGTTGTTCATGATCATGATTCATTCAGTCAGTGAATGTTGATGGTGATCATCATCATGATAATGACAATGGTGATGTTGGTGATGTTGTTGATGATGATGATGATGATTATATCGCGACCAAAGTCAAATCAGCTCACAACAATCTTGACTTGTGTGGCATGTGCCAAACGGGCACTTAGCGCAATTAAGAGCAACACGCCACAATACCAGACCAAGACCAAGGCTGGCTAACAACACAAACAACAACAGATACAACTACAACAATTGTTAACAAGTAAATAAATTAAACAGAATATCAATTATGCATAATAAAACTGACTAAACTAACTGATAAATTCTAATAACATAATACATATGTATGTATATATTTTAAGCATAAGTTTCCTTAACCCAAGTTAGCCTCCCTCCTCTCCCCAATAGCATGGTGGCAATTTGCTTTAATTTGTTTTGTTTTTCCTGCATAAAGTAATGATGGTGATGGTGATAGTGATAGGATGGTGATAGTATGGTGACAGGAAGTGGTGAGTGACAACAACTCTTGATGGTCGTTCAACTCTATAACTTCTAATCACATTATCATTCTCAACACTCCAACTAAGAGTACAAAACTTTGAATTAAAAAGATTTCTCAACAATCATCACCAGCAGCAGCAACAGTAACAGTAAAAGCAACAGTTGCATTGCATGCAACATATCAATTGCTCTGAGCTGAACACTTTGTGTGCGCCTGTTTTCTTCTGTATGTGTGTGTGTGAGTGTGTGATAAAAATTAAAACAAAACAACATTAAACACAAAAAGGAAGCGAAAAATGTTATCGTCATTGTATCGAGTGATTCAGGGCATTTATTTTAAGCAAAGCAAAACAAAACAAAGAAGAGAAGAGTTGTGATGTGATGTGGAGCTGAGCTGAGCGGAGAAGAATTGTATAAGTAAGTCAAATAGTATATACATACATAATATACTTACATATATTGAAAATAAAGATATATTATACGGGAAATGTGTTTTAAGACGCGCCACAGTATGTAGATTTCTTTGGACATAATTCATGCAACAAGACACACAACAAATACAAGTTACACGCAGCAGATAGCTGAGACTGGCACTGACACTGACACTGTGAGTGACTGTGAGACTGAGAAATGTTGCAACTACAATAACAACAACACCAAGTTACCGAACAGGAACCGACTGACGGACCAACCAACCAACCAACCATCTATTTTAATGCATCATTGGTGCACGCTGCTCTTCAATGACTTGGAAAGGAAGAAATCGGCATTGCCTGGTATTGGCTATGCATAAGCGTAATCGCATCAGAAATTAAGTGCAATTGTGAGTACTTCTACTTATGTGTGTCTCATATATGGATTGTATTATAAAAGTAAAACAATGGAGAACACTAAGAAGTTGGTATGGATATCCATGTAGATACACAACACAAACGCCAGTTTATAAATAGCATTTGAAATAACAAATGGTAAATGATAAATTGTAAATGGTGTATGGTGAATGGTGGAATGATATTTAAATGCGGGACCAAAACAATTGATTATTACTCATTCACTCACTTAGTTGGTTGGTTGGTTGCTTTAAGTTTGTAAGAAAACAAGAACCAACAAATGCATATGTATGTATGTATGTATTTAAATAATCAGTAGTATAAACAGGAGAAGTATAGTGCCGATGACAAAACAAAACAATCGTTTAAAATTATCACATTTATCCATTAAGATTTACATGCATATGTACATACAATATTCATAAATAAACTCTAATGGAACCAGAACATAGTAATCCAGAAGTAGTATTCAGTGGCAAATTAACTCAATTGTTCAAATCTTCGAAGAAAAAGACATCCCGAGAAGATGGGTGTCCGTCTTACCGAGAATATCAAGATTTTTCCTCATCTGTGAAGTCATAAATGTAGCAGTGCCTGGTTGAGACTTCCGTCGCCCATTACCCACCAGCCCCCAATTTTATTCTTGTTAAAGTGTAGTGGTGGAAGCTCGGAAATCCACATCGCGTGTATGGTTTCTTTTCTTCAAGACTTGAAATGACATCTTGTTGAGATCATCTACAAACTGGCAGCTAACGCCCAGATGCCCACCAAATGGCGTGTTGTTGCCAAACTTGTTTAAAGGCTGCCGCCACCACCAAGCTACGGATTATTGTACATTTGATCTTCTGAATGCTGCCTTTTTGGCAGAAGAGGTAGGAATAGACCTCGCCCCGAACAGTGAGAAAGCTACATCCATGAAGATAGTGTATACTGTGCCACGAACGAATTTGGGGTTCAAATTGGTAGTACCTCGGGTACGAAGTCTGATCAGAGGGTTTTTTTCTGGTACTACGGGTGTTCAGGTGCCCACAGAACTTGTTCCGTCCGGGGCAGCAGAGACGGCCCATTTATGGGAGTATCGTGGTGGCTGTGGTTTTACCCAAATGCGGGTAGAGTGTGAGCTCGACGTGGGGTTGCATTATACAACCGGGTGCTGTGACCCACAGAGCAACAGAGGCTTAGATCGGCCTTGTTCCCAACCAAGGAATGAGTCATACGACCAAAATAAGTATGACTTGAAATTAGTACCCTGCGGATAAACGTACATACATATATCCAAGGCGACATTGACTGATGTTTATTAATCCCTGTGCTCTGCGCCGTGATATTAAGTCTCCACGACAGGTGTTCACGTAAAACCAATCGACCTTCATGTACATATGGTGATGTGGAACAACAAAGATAAAGACTTGATAGGCAAGCCAAGCCTAGGCATCCTCATTTCATATATGTATGTATATGTACTTAGTATAAAGCAAAGTCCAAATTCCAAAAAGTTTGGATCCTGATAACTTCTAAACCGTGCAACAGATTGTAATACGGTATTCACTATCATTTGTAGTATTTTTTCCGGAAGGTTTAATATGTTTTAAACATTTTATTTAATTCTATTAAGTCTTTGTATATTGCCAAACTGCTTGAATATCAGAAAAACAAAAAATACTGATCAGTATGGTAGTAGATCATAGTACCATACCATAGCTCATCCGAAAAGACACCGGCACGACGAGTACCACAGTCCGTCAACTTGGCTCCATCAGTGTGCCAAAAATTGAAAGCTCTTCTTGCTTAATGACGGATATGACATATGGAAGTTGTTATTCTACTTCGGATAAATTGGCCCACACACAAATGGCTCAAATCCATAGCAATCTGGAAGTTTAATTTTCAATCTCATATGTAAGTAGCAAGTGGGGTCAATAAACTAGAACACACCACAGTAAACAAAGACTTTCATTGGATGTACATATGTAAGGGCACGGCGTCCGTGTAAGCCAAAGATTTCTGGATTTTCTCAATTCCGATTTCTCCAACCAACCACATAATGCACATTATGTATAATGGAAACTATATAGAATTCGATTAGAAAACCATAAAACAAGTATGTACTAGTATTATGTACTTGTAATCTTTTAGGCAACACTCTTGGCACCCTTTTGGTAAGATACCTTAAAAAAACACTTATGAAAAGGCTGACAGAGCAGTCTTAGACTATATTTCAGCACCTTGAAGCTAAAACATGCCGGTATATGGAGGAATGTTAAAAGATATTTGTGTATTATGGTGATTCGAGTTGTGCAAGTAGCGAAAACTAAAATTCACTTGTGAGTTGATGCTGATAAAGCTTTTTCAATGAGATCTTCAACTTGAAAATGCATGAGATCGGTAAGGTCTCCTTCCTTCCTTCCTTCCGTTTTTAAAGCATAAAGATTTCTGAATCATAAACCGATAATATGTATTCATGAAAGAAAGGGACGGGGGCGCTATAAGAAACATTTAAAAAGAAATCCTGCAATTGAATTGAAAATGTATGACTCAGTGTGGCACCACTCAACAGTAGTCAGACAGACAGACATACGGACAGACACACAAGTATCTAAAAATATCACCAAATACTATAAAGGAAGCCTACTAACACATAAGAAATGAAAAAACCAAGGGACATTTTAAAAACTCACTCAGTCAGTTCAAGAGTCATAGAGAGAGAGAGAGAGAGAGAGAGTGAATAGTTTTCTTGAATCTCACATAAAATCCATTCAAATGAAAGTAAAAAACAAAAAACAAATACTAACTACACTATTATTGTATATAAACATGTCTGATGTATGTAAGAGTTATTATGTATCACTTCCTCCTCGGAACAAATTATCCACACTTGGTTTAACATCGAAACTCTGAATAGGTTGTTTTCTTCCTCTTCTTCTGGGCGCGGTACATACACATGTGGACAGCACATGAACACAAAGAAAGACATGAAGATACAAAGTCACCAAGTCACCAACCAACCAACCAACCAACCAACCCAATCCAATTCACCAACAATCAACCAACAGACACAACATACAATACAAATACAAATTATAATAGTAGTAGGGAAAGATAACAACATGCATACTACTTGTGTACAACAAAGCCAACAAAGTTGTGCCAAAAGTCTGAAAAGTCTTGGCCTGGAACAGAAACGTGGGTGTGTGTGTGTGTGTACACACACCAGCAGATTGCATGAGGGTGCACACACAACGGACACAATCAATGTGAAACGTGGAGTAAAGTAGAGTAGTAGAATGTACCGTGCCGTGTTTTGCCTTGCCGCACAGCGGGAGTCATTAAACATAGTTGAAGTAAGTCAGGTTTTCTTTTCTTGTCAAGGACAAATGTGCACTATTATAGTCGATCAGAAGAGCTAAGCGCTTTCCTTGTCGATATTTTCGCTTCATTAAATAATTACAAATAGAACAGAATGAATAAGGATGAAGGATCAACGGATCAACAAGAAGCAGTTGTGATGGACGGATGGCACAATCCAAACAAACAACACTCAATAGAGATTAGAGACGACACGAGACTCCACACCACCATACCAATAACTAGTAGAAGAAGAACAATAACAACAAACACACCTTTTTATTTTTCTTCCAACAAATGCCCAGACATTTTTACACACACACACACACATATATACTCTCTTATTCATAAATGTACAAGTTAATTTGTTTTAAGTTGCGTTGTGTTCTTAACTACCTGACTGACTTCCGACGTTCGCTAAACGGAAGGCGACGGACGCGCCTATTGTCACTAGTACTATTAAGTATTTTCAATCCAATCAAAACAAAACAATAAGAATATGAATATTAATCTTTTGTAAACAATAAATATGCAATGACATCCACAGCCAATGTCTTATATTTAGTACTCTCTGTCGGTCGATCACTTAAGGAGAGAGAGAGAGGGAGGAGGGTCGTCTGGTTATGCAGGATTTATGATCCAAAATGTACATGAGTTGAATAGAATTGAATTGAGTTTCACATACTAATTTACTTTGCCAATTGGGATTGGATTCATTGTTGTTGTCAACGTCAACATCGTCGCCGTTGCCATTGTCATCACCGTCGCACTCTGATTGAGTTGAGTTGAGTTGATTGGCGTTGAGTTGAGTTTCTTTTGTGCGTAGCGAAAATTATCGATTACCTTTACAAAGCAAAGACTCACACACAAACAGACAAACAGACTGTGATGATAGACAGATAGATAGACCGAATACGGGATGCATTGCTTGACTTGACTATGCTGCTGCGTTTAAGGGATGCCGCCTTCGTTGCCCCCGCGGCTGTTGCCGGGTTTTGAGATGGCGAGACGATGATGTGTTGAATAAATATAAAATATTGGCATGTAAGGGGGTAGATTTCATTGATCTGAGGTACAATGTACCTATGTACATATGTATGTATGTCTGTATGTACTTCCTACCTGTGATCTGAAGAGATTTTTTGTTTAGTGTGTAAGAGTAAGTAGAAAATGTATGAAGAGAAAAAGGAATACAAGAAATACGAGGAATAATAAACGCAGAAATGCAGAAAAATACAACAAGCAGCAGCAGCAGCAGCAGCAGTAGCAGCACACGCCCTAAAACGAATGAACTAAAGTTTCTTTTTCCACTTTTCACACAAAAATTAAAGGACTATTGAACTTGTACGTAGTAGTACTCTATGTGCGGGTGTGATTGTGCGCACGTCAGATACATAAGTACCTATGTATGTATGTATGTATGTATATAATATGTACATTTCGTATTGTATATAATACGAAGTGTACATACTTTGATATAATGAAGCCACACGTTCGTAGTACAAACAACATTAAGGCGACATATAGTAGTAGTTAAAGTTAAGAAGTATGTATGACAATAAAAGACAAAGAAACAGTTGAAGAAGAAGAATAGAAACATCACTAACAACAGCAAACAAATAATGTGACTTGGTCTAACGAACGAACGCATAATAAGAGACAATTAAAATGAAATTAGAAAAAAAAGAGCAGAAAAAAATCATAATAATAATAATAGCACCAACAACAAACAACAATATTAACAACGGCAAAAACAACAATAGCGCAATAGCGGCGCCATATAAATGCTTAATAGAAAATATTTAGAGAGGGAGAGAGTGAGAGAGAGGAGAAAAACCGCACAACAGCAACAAAAATTAAATAAACTGGAATGCAGTCAGACTGACATCAGTTGCCAATTGCCGTTCATCTAACCATCCATCTATCTATCTATCTGTCCAACAATTTATCCAAAGTCACAGTCTACTGCTAATGTTGCAGCACCATCACATCACCAATTGTCAGCAGCAGCAGCAGCAACATTGCACGTATAAACAGACATTTTTTAGAGAAATTTTATTTATTTTATTTATTTTATTTTTTTTTTTTCAAGTAAATTTCCTATTAATAACATCAATAATCGAAGGTTAAATTAGATTTTCTTATAATTATTAAAAAAAATGTAATTTAAATTCAACAAACAAAACAGTATAAGCTTAATACAAATGCAACAATCTGGCAACGCGCGTCACGTCTCTTGAATGCCAATGTCAAGGCAATTAGAGCCAAAAGCCGGTTGCAGAAAATTTACAACAAATTCAACTTCCAAGCAACATCAACAGCCAGCAAAAGCAACAAAACAAGACATGTATATAAACGTAACTGAGAGTAATAACAAACGACGGCGACGATGAAAGTTTCATCACACTACGTCGTGACTATAACAATTAAATATTCGTCGTTCGCTCAGTTGCTTGGTCTTTTATATGCTGTGCATCAAATCCCTTCCTCACTCCAACAATCCAAAATCCTCTGCTAACCACATACAAAAAGGAATTTTTTTATACGTAAAAATTAATATGCAAACACGCTAATATACGTATGCAATTCAAAAATCCAATAAGAGTTGGACACTAAAGGAATTGTGACTTGTAAATGTTGCTATACAAATTTCAACCAAATAAGATGACAAGCAAGTGAGTCCTCTCTCGCGAGACAGACAGTCATCATGATGTTGATGATGAGACGTGAGAGGAGAGCAAGAGAGAGAAAAAAAAAGAAATTGTATGCAATTGTATGTTGCAAAAGTTTATTGGAAAGAGAGAAAAAATTTCCTGAGTCTTCAAGACTTAACAGTCTTTGGCAGCAGCAAGGCAGCAAGGTACCAAAAAGTGATTCCAATTGTCTTTAAGTAAACCTGTCTCCCTCCCCCTGGCAAAAACAAACCAAAGATGATGGATGCTGGCGACGACGACGACGCCAATGATATCAACACAATTACCAACAACCAAATATCAATCACAAAACTACCAACATAAAAGGAAAAGGGCGCAATGATGATTGTATGGCATGGAATGGTAAATGGCAACTAAAACTGAATTTTACAGACAACAGCAGCAACATTTTCTTGGCTTCTTAAGTTTTCAATAGTTTGAAGAAATATTTAATTTAACAATAATAATAATTTAAATAAAATATGAAAAAATAAAAATACATACACTTGGTTGTTCGTTCGCTCGTTGCTTCTTCTTCAATTTTGTATTTTTGCTTTGCACACTTGGATTCTTTTTCAGTTCTTTTTTTTTTGGAATTTTTCTGTTACACCCTTTCGTGTTAAAAAAATAAAAATCTCGGATCCTTTTTTTTTTTGTTAAGTGTTTACTTGCACACACTTAGTCACCAATTAAAAAAAAAAACTTTGATTCCTTTTATTGCAACAGGAAAAAAAAATAAATCACTGCAATTGGTTTCTATTATTTTTTATTAATTCAGAAAAAAAAATTTTCTTTAATGTTTCTCTATTCGCCGCAATTGGATGCAATGCCTTTAAATATTTGGTATGAATATTATTTTAGTTTTGAAAAGAAAAAAAGGATTCGCCTTTTATTTTTCTTTGTACGTATATTAACAGAACGAACAAATTTAATACAACTAAACACGAACCGCTCTCAGACTCGAATGAATTTCGATTTGCAATGTTTAAAAGAAGTAACCGGCAAATCGACAAATTAACAAACAAGAAAAACGGAGAATGAAGAAGAGGTGAAAACTCGTTTGTTTTAAAGTAACATGTGTACTTTGACTTTAATAAATTAGAAAGGTCAAAGTACGTATGTTCCTCCCGCAATGAAACAAAATTTTTTATTTTTTGCGAGTGGGCTGGTGGGTAAGAGAGATGAAAAAATTTTACTGCTCTGCTGCTGTTCCAGCGACTTTTTCCAATGCAACGAAAAATGAGAGCTACCAATCTGTTTGCTTTTGCAAAATAAGCTTGCCAATCTGTTTACATGAAGAAAGAAGCTTTGTCCAAAATCATTTACAAACAATATTTTGTATAAAAACTATTAATTATTTGTATTTTTAACTAATAAATATAAATGAAAATATAAAACTCTTCATAACTTTAATTATAACAATAACAAATCTGATTTAATAATTATATATTTAAAAAAGGCCTAGCTGTTTCTGCTATATGATCACTCTATTTATACATATATGTACTATGTACATGGCGCCAGAACTGTAAAATTTAATATCAACCAAAAGAAAACACAAACAAACAAATTAAACGCAATATGATTTGCTGCTCAAAACTTTTGTAAATTTAAATTGTTTATAAAACTTGTAAATATAAAAAAATAATTCAAAAACAATAAAACAAATATGTAAACAAAAATAAATAGCTATTCACATAAAAAAAAAAAAAAAAATACAATACAATATGCAACAAGAATACTATGTATGTAAGTACGTACTTATATTGTATGCATTTTGTGTTTTATATACATACATATATGTATGGATTTGTGTATTTTTTGTAACAGCTTTTTGACAGAGCTAGTACTAGAGTGAATATAAATTATTAACAAAATTAATAGATTAAATTAATCAATGCACATTGTGTAAAAGAACAAACTATGTATAGTACATATGTACAATACATAGGTGCTGTCATTGAGGAATCTAGCACAACCATCCCCGGGGCCTCATTCAGTTTTTGTGGACCTAGAAATACTGAAAATACTAAAATACTTAAGTGACAATCAGACTTATGGTACATATGTACAATACATAGGTGCTGTCATTGAGGAATCTAACACAACGGTCCCCGGGGCCTCATTCAGTTTTTGTGGACCTAGAAACACTGAAATAGTTAAGTGGCAATCAGACTTTTGGCAACGAAAAAGTATTTCTTCTGTTCCCTAAAATTTTGTACAATTTTTTTGTGTAAAAGGTATGGTTATTATTTCATTTTATTTTTTTAACTAAATTAAATTTTAACACCATAATCCACCGACTTAACGGCTATAAGAAATGGACATATGACAAAACAGCTACAAATTGACCGATGACTTGTAATATTTTCCTAGAAAAATTTGACAATTTTGGAAGCGAAACCTACATCTCCTGTGTCGTCCGTCTACCCACGGGTCATCAGAGTAAAGGCGCTTGAGCCTTCACTTGGAGGTATTTGTAACCAAAGCTGATGCTAATGCTTGTTGTCATGCGCCGTTTTGACGTTGATCTGCTCACAGGCCGAGAAGATTCTCAGGTCCCTGGAAATGACGTTATTACGCACATACAAAGGCGCATTTACGATTTGACGAAGGACTGAGCTCTTCATATTCTGAATGACATAGACATTCATTTCAGCAGCAGTATCCCATAGGGGAATACAATAAGTCTAGGACGGATAGATTGTTATTTTGTTGCTTAAGCTAAGTTGACTGGCCAGGCCAGTTAAGTTTTTGCAATTTTTGGCGACAGGTTGCACTAGACCTGACGAATACAGAAAATTGCGGTTGGACAGGAATCTCTCCTAAGCGCAAACGTAAGTGCTGCCATCCAGGAACTGCTGAGTGAGCTCAGATGCATCGCAGGCACTGGATAAACTGACAACTGGCAATGAAGACAGTTGTCATCAGCATGTGTGGCTAACTATGTTTTATCAGCAGCTGGTGCAAATCAGTGTTCCCAGAGACACTGCCCTAAGGTAATCGCTCTGCAATGGGTATAATGCCTAGCAAGACGAGGAGATTAGGATTGATTGATCAACTGAGACGGGGGTCTTTTGTTAGTAAACTTAAACAAATATTGTATATTCTGTGTTAAATTCATTATATCTTCTTAAATTATAAATATGACAATAAGTATTTATATTGTAAGTAAGTAAAATTTTATGTAATGTTATTTAAGAATAATATTTCTTTATCTCATTTTAATCACAAGTTATATAGAGGAGGAATACTCATCGGCGCACTGACTGTGATAACTCTCCGATTCCGATTAAAGCTACTCAACATTCAATAAATATGAGTGATCCAAAAAATTTGCCCATTGATCAGATGGAAAAAGAAGAGGTGGATCCTTGTGATATCTATGCAGAACCAGGGGCATACGAAGAAGTTTACACCACTGAGTATATACCCCCGAACAACATGCCAGTAAAAGAAAAGGAAACACTGGAATCTAATCAGACTGAGGAAACCGAGGAGACTGAGGACAATGATCCAATGAAGGAAATTAACGAAATAATTAAGATAGCACAAGAGGAATACGAAGTTGAGCGCCGTGCTAGGTTCATGCGTAAACAGAAAGAGTAATGGTAAGTTGGTGAATAACCCAAACAAAAAAAAACAATTAACTTTTCATACTTTTGCCTTTGTCTAATTTCAGTACTCAGTAATTGCATAAATTCAGTATTCACTATTCATGTTCCTTATGTGTGTCTTGTACATGTCATGTCATGTCATGTCATATTATGCAAATCGTATAATAATAATACCTAATTAAAAACAAATTCAAATTAAATCGATTTTTTTATTTATTTATTATTTATTACAGTATCTTTGGATTATTCCACATACACGCTATTCACAAAAATAGTAGCATTCACATTAATAAAAATTTAAATTTTCACATATTTTACATGTTTTTATGGTTCTAATACTTGGTAGTAAATCCATTATTGCCTATGCTTTGATGATGCCGCAGGAATTTGAGTCCATTTGATCTCTTTAAGCCACACCCAAATTTGTATGCTACTCGAAGGAGGATTTGTTGCTCCCACCATTCGTCAATCAACTGAGCTGTTGATCTTTTTAGATGCTATTTTGCATTGCACCTTGAGATGAAGTGCTGCACAAAGACAGCACAAGAGCACTACGAATCTATATACTTATGTATTTTGTTTATTTAATTTATCTTCTAACATTCATATTTAGGACTACTAACAATATTATTTATAAGATTTAGATATATGTAATATTTAATACTACACCTAAAATTAAGAAAGAGTACTAGCTATCAGGGCCTACGAGTCTATGATGAGATGTTTTGTATTTATGATGATTAGAATAAGTGAATTTAATTACATAAATGAAGAAAATTATAAACTAAGTCAATATTATATGAAGAAGAGCATTCTTTTAAGAGTTCTGATGGTTTAGTGTTTTTAAAAAATATAGACCTAGCTCTCCTCAAGCTTGAACAGACATCTAGAATGTGGTCGACGGAGACCGTGGCTCCGCATGTCCAAATTTGCGGCAATGCGCCGCTGAGAAGGTGTTGACGCGTGAGCTAAGTATGTCCGATACGTAGGCGGACAAACATAGACCACCGTTTTTTAATATTTCTGATGGACAATGGAAGCCAGTGCGCGTCGGACTGCAAAGGCAGTGTTTTGTCCATTTTCGGTCAAAAAGTTTGCCATATTCTTCCAGGAAAAATTGAGCATAAAACTCACTGCATGTATGACATTGGTTTAGTAGTAACCATGGTGGAGAAATGAGCTTATTTTTCTTAGCTTGCGAAGAACGTGGGATGTTGAGCTGGTTCCACACCAGAGCACACTGACGAATACTTGATACCACTTTATATTTTCTTTTGGCATTAATTGCCTTCGTGGAAGTGTGACTTCAAAAACTCTATCCTTTATGGTTGGAAGGCCAACTTCCGCTAGAACACACAAAATAGGCGAGGTTGGGAAGGCATTGAGAGATCGTTGAATGGCTGTGTGGTATGATGCTACTACAACATGGTCTCAACTCTTAAATACTATTGTACTACAGGCCTCTAATTAAGTTAAGGGGTGGCTGAAAGATTGTTACAAAACATACAAGACGATGATGACTTAATACGAACGAACGGAAAGCTTCGGCCTATGGATTAACGGTGTTAAGCAAGTTCATCCTCGTACATTTACATATCCGTTTCGAAAAATCTTATCATATTTTTACTAGATGTACGTGCAAGTCTTTGTGGATGTCATTTTTTTGTGATATACCATGGAGATTCTGTGTATTTTGGATTGAGCTTGGATTGTATGACTTTAAAGCGTTGTTCCACAATTTGGCAGAGTCATATGTCTTGGTTGGTTTATTAATGGAGAAACAGGACATCTTTCATTGGCATAGCTTTTAAAACCCGACCAACAATTATGTCGTAGCCTGGTGTTTTTTTTATCTTAAGTGCCTTAATTTGCTCGAGTACTTCGGATGGGGAAATGCGTTTTATAGGAAGATCTATTTGAAACGACGATTGAAGGGAAATGAATCTTGTTGGAAGATTGTCGGCAAATCCTCCCGTCTTGTCGAGATCGGTTCTATACCATTCACTTCTGTCGTTTTTGATGGGTTGATTATGTGGTGGTTGTCGTTTGATGCATCGCTAGAGGTTAGCACTGTCTGTATCAGCTTGCTTTAGCATATCTTCAAACAGCATGTATCGCTCAGATTTGAGTAGCTATTTCAATCTGTTAACAGCTCTGGTATATGCTGCGTTGTCCGTAGGTTGGTGACTGCATTGAAATAGCCTACGAAGGCGTCGTTTTTCTGCTACAAGTTGGATGACTTGCTGAGAAGGTTTGGGTCGTGCTCGCTGATTGGCTGTTGCCTATTTGTGTCTGTGCAAATCCTTCGGAGACTGCAAAGTCGATTGCGCTTGGTGTTTTTGTGATATTATAAGGGTACCAAGTCGGAGATCATGTGGCTAAAATATCCTCACTACTGTAAAGTACACAGTTCAGCAGTTCTTTACCTCTAGGACATGCCCTAAGGTTAGCCCAATTGATTAAAAACGGCAACATATTGCTGTTCCAGGAAATTGTGGGAGGGCAATATACAACCGCTATCCTCATATTTTGGTCAATGTAGATCGATTGAGGTCATTTGTAGTCGAACAAGACAAATTGGGGCAAATGGGTGATGTTTCATGCTTGACCGTATCAGTAATGCGGAACCACCAAGGGCACCATCTGGATTAACACATACTTTTGTCTAATTTCTTTACAAAAATTCTGTTTGGTGTTGTGGTGAATTACAAATACATGTTTTGGTGAATGGCAAACAGCAATGTGACCGTTTTTTTGAAAACTTATTGAAGAGATAAAAAAAACGCTCCATGTTCATTTTGGTATACATTTTTGTTTCTTTTATTATATAATTACCAATATCAAAGCAAAATAATTTTGTTTTATTTCATAACAGCTGTTTTTTGTTTACGTTGAGAAGCGGGAAAAGCTTGCTTTGTAACTTGAAGCGTCGACAACCATAGAAAAGCGTGTAAAGCCGAAGCGTCCAAAGATTGCTGTGTTGTTGGACGTTTAGTTTTTATGAAGGTACATTACATACAACATACATAAGTATTATCTTTAGAGTATTTTATAAATATGCACATCACTATAACAAGATTTGTTTTCAAGAAGTGCGACTAAGCAGGCGTCTTTCAAATGAGTCAAATCGTTCGTTACTAGTCTTTGAGAGTGTTACAAAGAATTTAATTTGTGCTTAGGAAGGATCGTAAAAATAAAAAAATTAAATAAAACATAAAATAATTAAAAATCATTATTTAAATTAAAATATCCACTCACTTTCCAATTAAACCGGGAATTAAATTCGTAATCATTCCAATGGAAGGAGCTCATGATTGTGCTAAAACTGGCGGCGCTCTGAATGGTGGTAAATCTGTCAAAAAGGTATGAATAACACAAGAAAAAAAAAGAAAGAAAAGCGTAATATATTTAACAATTTTTATTTAAATTATGAAGTCCACTCAGTTGCCAAGTGGATCGGGGAATAAAGGACCTAAAGTTCCAATACAAGGTGTTAATGTTTGTGCTGATACAGGTGGTGTGGCTGGTGGTATAACTCCCGGTCAGAATTGTGGTTCATCTGTCAACGAGGTATGAATAATACTAGAAAAAAAAGAAAGAAAAGCGTAATATATTTAACAATTTTTATTTAAATTATGAAGTCCACTCAGTTCCCAAGTGGATCGGGGAATAAAAGAACTTTTATTCCAATAAAAGGAGTTTATGTTTGTGCTGATACAGGTGATGTGGCTGGTGGTAAAACTCCCGGTCTGCATTGTGGTTCATCTGTCAACAAGGTATGAATAATACTAGAAAAAAAAGAAAGAAAAGCGTAATATATTTAACAATTTTTATTTAAATTATGAAGTACACTCAGTTGCCAAGTGGATCGGGG
Source organism: Amiota communis (assembly GCA_037043315.1). Classification (NCBI taxonomy): domain Eukaryota; kingdom Metazoa; phylum Arthropoda; class Insecta; order Diptera; family Drosophilidae; genus Amiota; species Amiota communis. The sequence continues at coordinate 85,084 of JBAMAV010000643.1, forward strand.
AATAAAGCAGCTAATATTCCAATACAAAGTGTTCATGTTTGTGCTGATACAGGTGGTGTGGCTGGTGGTAAAACTCCCGGTCAGAATTGTGGTTCATCTGTCAACAAGGTATGAATAATACTAGAAAAAAAAGAAAGAAAAGCGTAATATATTTAACAATTTTTATTTAAATTATGAAGTCCACTCAGTTCCCAAGTGGATCGGGGAATAAAAGAACTTTTATTCCAATAAAAGGAGTTTATGTTTGTGCTGATACAGGTGATGTGGCTGGTGGTAAAACTCCCGGTCTGCATTGTGGTTCATCTGTCAACAAGGTATGAATAATACTAGAAAAAAAAGAAAGAAAAGCGTAATATATTTAACAATTTTTATTTAAATTATGAAGTCCACTCAGTTGCCAAGTGGATCGGGGAATAAAGGACCTAAAGTTCCAATACAAGGTGTTCATGTTTGTGCTGATACAGGTGGTGTGGCTGGTGGTAAAACTCCCGGTCTGCATTGTGGTTCATCTGTCAACAAGGTATGAATAATACTAGAAAAAAAAGAAAGAAAAGCGTAATATATTTAACAATTTTTATTTAAATTATGAAGTCCACTCAGTTGCCAAGTGGATCGGGGAATAAAGGACCTAAAGTTCCAATACAAGGTGTTCATGTTTGTGCTGATACAGGTGGTGTGGCTGGTGGTAAAACTCCCGGTCTGCATTGTGGTTCATCTGTCAACAAGGTATGAATAATACTAGAAAAAAAAGAAAGAAAAGCGTAATATATTTAACAATTTTTATTTAAATTATGAAGTCCACTCAGTTGCCAAGTGGATCGGGGAATAAAGGAACTTTTATTCCAATAAAAGGAGTTTATGTTTGTGCTGATAAAGGTGATGTGGCTGGTGGTAAAACTCCCGGTCTGCATTGTGGTTCATCTGTCAACAAGGTATGAATAATACTAGAAAAAAAAGAAAGAAAAGCGTAATATATTTAACAATTTTTATTTAAATTATGAAGTCCACTCAGTTGCCAAGTGGATCGGGGAATAAAGGAACTTTTATTCCAATAAAAGGAGTTTATGTTTGTGCTGATAAAGGTGATGTGGCTGGTGGTAAAACTCCCGGTCTGCATTGTGGTTCATCTGTCAACAAGGTATGAATAATACTAGAAAAAAAAGAAAGAAAAGCGTAATATATTTAACAATTTTTATTTAAATTATGAAGTCCACTCAGTTGCCAAGTGGATCGGGGAATAAAGGAACTTTTATTCCAATAAAAGGAGTTTATGTTTGTGCTGATAAAGGTGATGTGGCTGGTGGTAAAACTCCCGGTCTGCATTGTGGTTCATCTGTCAACAAGGTATGAATAATACTAGAAAAAAAAGAAAGAAAAGCGTAATATATTTAACAATTTTTATTTAAATTATGAAGTCCACTCAGTTGCCAAGTGGATCGGGGAATAAAGGAACTTTTATTCCAATAAAAGGAGTTTATGTTTGTGCTGATAAAGGTGATGTGGCTGGTGGTAAAACTCCCGGTCTGCATTGTGGTTCATCTGTCAACAAGGTATGAATAATACTAGAAAAAAAAGAAAGAAAAGCGTAATATATTTAACAATTTTTATTTAAATTATGAAGTCCACTCAGTTGCCAAGTGGATCGGGGAATAAAGGACCTAAAGTTCCAATACAAGGTGTTCATGTTTGTGCTGATACAGGTGGTGTGGCTGGTGGTAAAACTCCCGGTCTGCATTGTGGTTCATCTGTCAACAAGGTATGAATAATACTAGAAAAAAAAGAAAGAAAAGCGTAATATATTTAACAATTTTTATTTAAATTATGAAGTCCACTCAGTTGCCAAGTGGATCGGGGAATAAAGGACCTAAAGTTCCAATACAAGGTGTTCATGTTTGTGCTGATACAGGTGGTGTGGCTGGTGGTAAAACTCCCGGTCTGCATTGTGGTTCATCTGTCAACAAGGTATGAATAATACTAGAAAAAAAAGAAAGAAAAGCGTAATATATTTAACAATTTTTATTTAAATTATGAAGTCCACTCAGTTGCCAAGTGGATCGGGGAATAAAGGAACTTTTATTCCAATAAAAGGAGTTTATGTTTGTGCTGATAAAGGTGATGTGGCTGGTGGTAAAACTCCCGGTCTGCATTGTGGTTCATCTGTCAACAAGGTATGAATAATACTAGAAAAAAAAGAAAGAAAAGCGTAATATATTTAACAATTTTTATTTAAATTATGAAGTCCACTCAGTTGCCAAGTGGATCGGGGAATAAAGGAACTTTTATTCCAATAAAAGGAGTTTATGTTTGTGCTGATAAAGGTGATGTGGCTGGTGGTAAAACTCCCGGTCTGCATTGTGGTTCATCTGTCAACAAGGTATGAATAATACTAGAAAAAAAAGAAAGAAAAGCGTAATATATTTAACAATTTTTATTTAAATTATGAAGTCCACTCAGTTGCCAAGTGGATCGGGGAATAAAGGAACTTTTATTCCAATAAAAGGAGTTTATGTTTGTGCTGATAAAGGTGATGTGGCTGGTGGTAAAACTCCCGGTCTGCATTGTGGTTCATCTGTCAACAAGGTATGAATAATACTAGAAAAAAAAGAAAGAAAAGCGTAATATATTTAACAATTTTTATTTAAATTATGAAGTCCACTCAGTTGCCAAGTGGATCGGGGAATAAAGGAACTTTTATTCCAATAAAAGGAGTTTATGTTTGTGCTGATAAAGGTGATGTGGCTGGTGGTAAAACTCCCGGTCTGAATTGTGGTTCACCTGTCAACAAGGTATGAAAAATACTAGAAAAAAAAAAGAAATAAAAGCGTAATTTATTTAACAATTTTTATTTAAATTATGAAGTCCACTCAGTTGACAATTGGATCGGGGAATAAAGGAGGAATAATGCCAATGAAAGGAGTTTATGTTTGTGCTGATACAGGTGGTGTGGCTGGTGGTAAAACTCACGGTCAGAATTATGGTTCATCTCTCAACAAGGTATGAATAATACTAGAAAAAAAAGAAAGAAAAGCGTAATATATTTAACAATTTTTATTTAAATATGAAGTGCACTCAGTTGCCAAGTGGATCGGGGAATAAAGGACCTAAAATTCCAATACAAGGTGTTCATGTTTGTGCTGATACAGGTGGTATGGCTTGTGGTAAAACTCCCGGTCAGAATTATGGTTCATCTCACAACAAGGTATGAATAATACTAGAAAAAAAAGAAAGAAAAGCGTAATATATTTAACAATTTTTATTTAAATTATGAAGTGCACTCAGGAGACTGAGGACAATGATCCAATGAAGGAAATTAACGAAATAATTAAGATAGCACAAGAGGAATACGAAGTTGAGCGCCGTGCTAGGTTCATGCGTAAACAGAAAGAGTAATGGTAAGTTGATGAATAACCCAAACTTAAAAAAAAAACAATTAACTTTTCATACTTTTGCCTTTGTCTAATTTCAGTACTCAGTAATTGCATAAATTCAGTATTCACTATTCATGTTCCTTATGTGTGTCTTGTACATGTCATGTCATGTCATGTCATATTATGCAAATCGTATAATAATAATACCTAATTAAAAACAAATTCAAATTAAATCGATTTTTTTATTTATTTATTATTTATTACAGTATCTTTGGATTATTCCACATACACGCTATTCACAAAAATAGTAGCATTCACATTAATAAAAATTTAAATTTTCACATATTTTACATGTTTTTATGGTTCTAATACTTGGTAGTAAATCCATTATTGCCTATGCTTTGATGATGCCGCAGGAATTTGAGTCCATTTGATCTCTTTAAGCCACACCCAAATTTGTATGCTACTCGAAGGAGGATTTGTTGCTCCCACCATTCGTCAATCAACTGAGCTGTTGATCTTTTTAGATGCTATTTTGCATTGCACCTTGAGATGAAGTGCTGCACAAAGACAGCACAAGAGCACTACGAATCTATATACTTATGTATTTTGTTTATTTAATTTATCTTCTAACATTCATATTTAGGACTACTAACAATATTATTTATAAGATTTAGATATATGTAATATTTAATACTACACCTAAAATTAAGAAAGAGTACTAGCTATCAGGGCCTACGAGTCTATGATGAGATGTTTTGTATTTATGATGATTAGAATAAGTGAATTTAATTACATAAATGAAGAAAATTATAAACTAAGTCAATATTATATGAAGAAGAGCATTCTTTTAAGAGTTCTGATGGTTTAGTGTTTTTAAAAAATATAGACCTAGCTCTCCTCAAGCTTGAACAGACATCTAGAATGTGGTCGACGGAGACCGTGGCTCCGCATGTCCAAATTTGCGGCAATGCGCCGCTGAGAAGGTGTTGACGCGTGAGCTAAGTATGTCCGATACGTAGGCGGACAAACATAGACCACCGTTTTTTAATATTTCTGATGGACAATGGAAGCCAGTGCGCGTCGGACTGCAAAGGCAGTGTTTTGTCCATTTTCGGTCAAAAAGTTTGCCATATTCTTCCAGGAAAAATTGAGCATAAAACTCACTGCATGTATGACATTGGTTTAGTAGTAACCATGGTGGAGAAATGAGCTTATTTTTCTTAGCTTGCGAAGAACGTGGGATGTTGAGCTGGTTCCACACCAGAGCACACTGACGAATACTTGATACCACTTTATATTTTCTTTTGGCATTAATTGCCTTCGTGGAAGTGTGACTTCAAAAACTCTATCCTTTATGGTTGGAAGGCCAACTTCCGCTAGAACACACAAAATAGGCGAGGTTGGGAAGGCATTGAGAGATCGTCGAATGGCTGTGTGGTATGATGCTACAACAACATGGTCTCAACTCTTAAATACTATTGTACTACAGGCCTCTAATTAAGTTAAAGGGTGGCTGAAAGATTGTTACAAAACATACAAGACGATGATGACTTAATACGAACGAACGGAAAGCTTCGGCCTATGGATTAACGGTGTTAAGCAAGTTGATCCTCGTACATTTACATATCCGTTTCGAAAAATCTTATCATATTTTTACTAGATGTACGTGCAAGTCTTTGTGGATGTCATTTTTTTGTGATATACCATGGAGATTCTGTGTATTTTGGATTGAGCTTGGATTGTATGACTTTAAAGCGTTGTTCCACAATTTGGCAGAGTCATATGTCTTGGTTGGTTTATTAATGGAGAAACAGGACATCTTTCATTGGCATAGCTTTTAAAACCCGACCAACAATTATGTCGTAGCCTGGTGTTTTTTTTATCTTAAGTGCCTTAATTTGCTCGAGTACTTCGGATGGGGAAATGCGTTTTATAGGAAGATCTATTTGAAACGACGATTGAAGGGAAATGAATCTTGTTGGAAGATTGTCGGCAAATCCTCCCGTCTTGTCGAGATCGGTTCTATACCATTCACTTCTGTCGTTTTTGATGGGTTGATTATGTGGTGGTTGTCGTTTGATGCATCGCTAGAGGTTAGCACTGTCTGTATCAGCTTGCTTTAGCATATCTTCAAACAGCATGTATCGCTCAGATTTGAGTAGCTATTTCAATCTGTTAACAGCTCTGGTATATGCTGCGTTGTCCGTAGGTTGGTGACTGCATTGAAATAGCCTACGAAGGCGTCGTTTTTCTGCTACAAGTTGGATGACTTGCTGAGAATGTTTGGGTCGTGCTCGCTGATTGGCTGTTGCCTATTTGTGTCTGTGCAAATCCTTCGGAGACTGCAAAGTCGATTGCGCTTGGTGTTTTTGTGATATTATAAGGGTACCAAGTCGGAGATCATGTGGCTAAAATATCCTCACTACTGTAAAGTACACAGTTCAGCAGTTCTTTACCTCTAGGACATGCCCTAAGGTTAGCCCAATTGATTAAAAACGGCAACATATTGCTGTTCCAGGAAATTGTGGGAGGGCAATATACAACCGCTATCCTCATATTTTGGTCAATGTAGATCGATTGAGGTCATTTGTAGTCGAACAAGACAAATTGGGGCAAATGGGTGATGTTTCATGCTTGACTGTATCAGTAATGCGGAACCACCAAGGGCACCATCTGGATTAACACATACTTTTGTCTAATTTCTTTACAAAAATTCTGTTTGGTGTTGTGGTGAATTACAAATACATGTTTTGGTGAATGGCAAACAGCAATGTGACCGTTTTTTTGAAAACTTATTGAAGAGATAAAAAAAACATAAGTCCATGTTCATTTTGGTATACATTTTTGTTTCTTTTATTATATAATTACCAATATCAAAGCAAAATAATTTTGTTTTATTTCATAACAGCTGTTTTTTGTTTACGTTGAGAAGCGGGAAAAGCTTGCTTTGTAACTTGAAGCGTCGACAACCATAGAAAAGCGTGTAAAGCCGAAGCGTCCAAAGATTGCTGTGTTGTTGGACGTTTAGTTTTTATGAAGGTACATTACATACAACATACATAAGTATTATCTTTAGAGTATTTTATAAATATGCACATCACTATAACAAGATTTGTTTTCAAGAAGTGCGACTAAGCAGGCGTCTTTCAAATGAGTCAAATCGTTCGTTACTAGTCTTTGAGAGTGTTACAAAGAATTTAATTTGTGCTTAGGAAGGATCGTAAAAATAAAAAAATTAAATAAAACATAAAATAATTAAAAATCATTATTTAAATTAAAATATCCACTCACTTTCCAATTAAACCGGGAATTAAATTCGTAATCATTCCAATGGAAGGAGCTCATGATTGTGCTAAAACTGGCGGCGCTCTGAATGGTGGTAAATCTGTCAAAAAGGTATGAATAACACAAGAAAAAAAAAGAAAGAAAAGCGTAATATATTTAACAATTTTTATTTAAATTATGAAGTCCACTCAGTTGCCAAGTGGATCGGGGAATAAAGGACCTAAAGTTCCAATACAAGGTGTTAATGTTTGTGCTGATACAGGTGGTGTGGCTGGTGGTATAACTCCCGGTCAGAATTGTGGTTCATCTGTCAACGAGGTATGAATAATACTAGAAAAAAAAGAAAGAAAAGCGTAATATATTTAACAATTTTTATTTAAATTATGAAGTCCACTCAGTTCCCAAGTGGATCGGGGAATAAAAGAACTTTTATTCCAATAAAAGGAGTTTATGTTTGTGCTGATACAGGTGATGTGGCTGGTGGTAAAACTCCCGGTCTGCATTGTGGTTCATCTGTCAACAAGGTATGAATAATACTAGAAAAAAAAGAAAGAAAAGCGTAATATATTTAACAATTTTTATTTAAATTATGAAGTCCACTCAGTTGCCAAGTGGATCGGGGAATAAAGCAGCTAATATTCCAATACAAAGTGTTCATGTTTGTGCTGATACAGGTGGTGTGGCTGGTGGTAAAACTCCCGGTCAGAATTGTGGTTCATCTGTCAACAAGGTATGAATAATACTAGAAAAAAAAGAAAGAAAAGCGTAATATATTTAACAATTTTTATTTAAATTATGAAGTCCACTCAGTTCCCAAGTGGATCGGGGAATAAAAGAACTTTTATTCCAATAAAAGGAGTTTATGTTTGTGCTGATACAGGTGATGTGGCTGGTGGTAAAACTCCCGGTCTGCATTGTGGTTCATCTGTCAACAAGGTATGAATAATACTAGAAAAAAAAGAAAGAAAAGCGTAATATATTTAACAATTTTTATTTAAATTATGAAGTCCACTCAGTTGCCAAGTGGATCGGGGAATAAAGGACCTAAAGTTCCAATACAAGGTGTTCATGTTTGTGCTGATACAGGTGGTGTGGCTGGTGGTAAAACTCCCGGTCTGCATTGTGGTTCATCTGTCAACAAGGTATGAATAATACTAGAAAAAAAAGAAAGAAAAGCGTAATATATTTAACAATTTTTATTTAAATTATGAAGTCCACTCAGTTGCCAAGTGGATCGGGGAATAAAGGACCTAAAGTTCCAATACAAGGTGTTCATGTTTGTGCTGATACAGGTGGTGTGGCTGGTGGTAAAACTCCCGGTCTGCATTGTGGTTCATCTGTCAACAAGGTATGAATAATACTAGAAAAAAAAAAAGAAAAGCGTAATATATTTAACAATTTTTATTTAAATTATGAAGTCCACTCAGTTGCCAAGTGGATCGGGGAATAAAGGAACTTTTATTCCAATAAAAGGAGTTTATGTTTGTGCTGATAAAGGTGATGTGGCTGGTGGTAAAACTCCCGGTCTGCATTGTGGTTCATCTGTCAACAAGGTATGAATAATACTAGAAAAAAAAGAAAGAAAAGCGTAATATATTTAACAATTTTTATTTAAATTATGAAGTCCACTCAGTTGCCAAGTGGATCGGGGAATAAAGGAACTTTTATTCCAATAAAAGGAGTTTATGTTTGTGCTGATAAAGGTGATGTGGCTGGTGGTAAAACTCCCGGTCTGAATTGTGGTTCACCTGTCAACAAGGTATGAAAAATACTAGAAAAAAAAAAGAAATAAAAGCGTAATTTATTTAACAATTTTTATTTAAATTATGAAGTCCACTCAGTTGACAATTGGATCGGGGAATAAAGGAGGAATAATGCCAATGAAAGGAGTTTATGTTTGTGCTGATACAGGTGGTGTGGCTGGTGGTAAAACTCCCGGTCTGAATTGTAGTTCATCTGTCAACAAGGTATGAATAATACTAGAAAAAAAAGAAAGAAAAGCGTAATATATTTAACAATTTTTATTTAAATTATGAAGTCCACTCAGTTGCCAAGTGGATCGGGGAATAAAGGACCTAAAGTTCCAATACAAGGTGTTCATGTTTGTGCTGATACAGGTGGTGTGGCTGGTGGTAAAACTCACGGTCAGAATTATGGTTCATCTCTCAACAAGGTATGAATAATACTAGAAAAAAAAGAAAGAAAAGCGTAATATATTTAACAATTTTTATTTAAATATGAAGTGCACTCAGTTGCCAAGTGGATCGGGGAATAAAGGACCTAAAATTCCAATACAAGGTGTTCATGTTTGTGCTGATACAGGTGGTATGGCTTGTGGTAAAACTCCCGGTCAGAATTATGGTTCATCTCACAACAAGGTATGAATAATACTAGAAAAAAAAGAAAGAAAAGCGTAATATATTTAACAATTTTTATTTAAATTATGAAGTGCACTCAGTTGCCAAGTGGATCGGGGAATAAAGCAGCTAATATTCCAATACAAGGTGTTCATGTTTGTGCTAATACAGGTGATGTGGCTGGTGGTAAAACTCCCGGTCAGAATTGTGGTTCATCTGTCAACAAGGTATGAATAATACTAGAAAAAAAAGAAAGAAAAGCGTAATTTATTTAACAATTTTTATTTAAATTAAGACGTCCACTCATTTGCCAATCGAATCTCGGATTAATTCAATGAAAAGAGTTCTTGTTTGTGCTGATACAGGTGGTAAGGCTGGTTGTGAAACTGGAGCTTCATCTTCCAAAAAAGTATGAATAATACAAGAAAAAGAAAAGAATGAAAAGCGTAATATATTTAACATTTTTTATTTAAATTAAGAGGGCCACTCAGTTGCCAATTGAATCGGGCAGGAATGGCGCAAACAATCCAGGGGAAAGTGTTCACGTCCTTGCAAAACCAGGTCCTAACCCTGGTCCCGAAAATAGTGCCAAGACACAAACTGGTGCTACATCAGTCAAAAAAGTATGAAAGAAAAAATGAGAAAGAAAAGTTTAATATATTTAACAATTTTTATTTTAAATAAAATGTCCACTCAGTTGCCAAATAAATCGGGCAGGAATGGCGCAGCAAACAATCCAGTAAAAGAAGTTCATGTTCGTCCTAAGACTGGAGCTAAACCTGGTCCTAAAACGGGTCCTAAAACCGTTACTAAGACTGTTGCAAAGACTCGTGCTAATCCAGGTGCTAAACCAGGTCCTAAACCAGATCCTAAACCAGGTTCTAAACCAGGTCCTAAACCAGGTTCTAAACCAGGTCCTAAACCAGGTTCTAAACCAGGTCCTAAACCACGTTCTAAACCAGGTCCTAAGCCAGGTTCTAAACCAGGTCCTAAACCAGGTTCTAAAACAGGTCGTAAACCAGGTCCTAAACCAGGTTCTAAACCAGGTCCTAAACCAGGTTCTAAACCAGGTTCTAAAACAGGTCCTAAACCAGGTTCTAAACCACGACCTAAACCAGGTTCTAAACCAGGTCCTAAACCAGGTTCTAAAACTGGTCCTAAAAGAGGTGGTGCTAGATCTGTCGAAAAGGTTGGTGAGTTTTAACAAAATATGAGCAAAAATTCTCAAAAATTCCTTTCTATCGATTCAGAAACCGACAACTGACAATGCAAACAACAACAACCCAATGATGGAAGTTGATGACCTAGTCAATAACGTTTTTGCGGAATTCCAAAATAATTATACTACCAACCCAGCTTTGGAGGAAATTGATGATGTATTCAATCAGGCTTTAATGGAATATGAGGAGAGTAATCAGTTAACCGAGATGACTTCTTCGAATGACCCACCACCCACAACTGATGAAGGCGACAACAATGCTGAAATGGAGGAAATAAATGCCCCAGTCCAGAACGCTTTTGCTGAGTGCCAGAATGAGCAAGGAGTTGCATCCTCAGTTTCGCATGAGGAGTTGTCAAATCCCATGACATCTAATGCTAACAACGTGGCAATGAACGAAATTGAAATTGTCAACATATTGCAAAACGTAGTAGTGCAATATGATGGACATAATGCAAATGATGGACAGTTCCCATTATTTATTTTAACACAAGTTAATGAAACTCATTCAGGTGACAACAATAATCAAACAGCTGAGGTCTCACTTTCGCATGAGGAGTTGTCAATGCACTTGACATCGAATGCTAACAACGAGGCAATGAACGAAATTCATAATGTATTCATGAACGTTGTAGTGGATGATGGATATCAAGAACTGAATGCAAATGGCGGGGAGTTCCCAAACACGATTGTAGTAACACAAAATGAGGAAACTCATCCAGGTGACAACGAACAAATGATGGATGTTGATGGTTTAATCAACGAGCATCAAGCAGAATATTAAAAATTTCCAACTGCTTTTTCTCTGTCGAACTCATGGCAGAAGAAAGAATGTTTTTGCATTTTGAATTGAGTTTGCAGACATTACTAATTACATCTTCTTTCTTCCATATGTTTATTAACATTGACACTATTTACATTAATGAATTAACAACAAAACAAGATACAAATTAAACACACATAATATCCAAGCACATGATCCTTTTCGTACTATGAAAGTATAATACTGCATATAAAATTAACTTTCTGTTCCACAATAAATGGCTTTTTCTTGATCATATTGCATATTTTTTTTTGTATTCAACTGTTCTACAAGTTCTACAAGCTTTATATATTACTAGAGACCCCTGTCCCTGTTTTGCACGGGTTCATTAGACAGTCATTAGACATTCTGGAGCAAACTATGTCTGTTTGCATTTCTTGTAGTACTTGATTGTTTTTCAAAAAATTGTCTCTAAGCCAGCATATTGTATAACCAATATATGAGCTTATTGTACATAAAAACCTTCCGAAAAAAATTCTACAAATAATAGTGAAAACCGTATCAAAATCCGTTGTGTGGTTCAGAACAAGGGTACTGGTTGGAATATTATGCAATTTATGCTGCATTCTACCCAAAGGTAATCTTCCCTAATGGATGCTCTATTGAATTTTGGAAGCCTTCTCTTCTCTAATTGCCCCAGATTCACTTGGATTAAGGTCTGGGCTTTGTGTTAGCCACTCTTTCAACTGAAATTGTGATTCTGGGTTTAACACGCACTATGCTGCTATGCTATGATTTGGAATGGCGTCCACAAAGTCATTTAAGAAATTCTTAGTTACTTTTTTTGATATGAGACCGTACATTCTATTGAGAGTTCATAAGGCACCACCACCTCACCAGGACAGTTCCAGATATATTACTTCTTAACTGATTCAAATTACTTAAGCATACATTCAAAAGACCAAGTGATGATTTTCCAATCATCTGTGCGCTCCAATTAAGCCAGGTTAGAGGATGATACATGTCCAGTAGATTTTTAAATTGGAGGCAAAGTTGTAATGGTGATTTTTTTATTGTATTTTTTGTTATCTTTCCCATCTTATTTTTCGCATAAAGTGACTTTGGGAATCTTTTTCCATAATTTTCTATTTATAACATGAAAAACCCACATCAAGGCCAAGCAGCTGCAATTCGCTTTGACTCACACTCGCAACTATCCAACAAGAAAACAAGATTCTTCTCTACAAAGTGAAGCTGAAACCGGTGTGGACGAATTCTAATATAGAAAAATTAAAATAAAACACTTGGAAGAATTGCGAATGCTCCTTGGTACATGACTAAACTGACCATTTTTTTTTTCGGGTGGACCATATGCAGTAAATTTTATTTCGTTGTCAATTGTTTAGACTCCGGAATGTTTTGGATTCACCATTCTTTGATCGATTATGCGCCAAAACTTGATTGGATTAATTTCGACGCACAATTATTGGAACGAAAACTGTGGTTTAGGCGGCTCGATCAGCATTTTTAGGGTTCCGTACCCAAAGGGATGGGATAGATGGTATGGAACCCTCCACAATTGGCTGATTTTTCAGATTTTCAGACTTCACATGGTGCTAGCACCTCATGGCAAACACTAAATTCTGTGCGTCAATTTTCGCATCTGACACCCGAAGCAGTATTTATTTCGGGTGTTTCGCTTATAAGCTTTCATTTTGGCATAGTCAAATAATGTTTTTAAACAAAAAACTTCACTTAAGTGGATAGTATGATTGATTGGAAGTGTTGGCTATAGCTTACAATGAAGAAAGAGAGTCGGTGCAATTGGCGAAGTAGGTATGCGCTGATTCAGTCCTCTGTACTGCATTATGGATGGCGATGATTTCGGTTGAAAAAGTTGAGCTGTAGTCAGGTAGGAGAAATTACCCATTTACACCATTCTTTACTATATTGAATGATGAGCCGCAATCCGATTTGAAACCATCTGTATATATGAATTTATAGGAAGTAAAGATTATTTGAGGAGCAGGAGCAGTTAATACATTCATACTTTCTGATAAAGATGTTGAATTCGTATATTAACTGTTTTGTTTAAATTCGATGCAGGTATAGCAGTGTAACAAGATCCTATATACATATAACATATGCTGGCAAGTTTTGTACCCAAAGGTGAATGCATTTGGTATTCCTTTCGCATGGGTTACACAGACTATCAGAGAAGGGAAACCCCTTACAGAAATAAATGGCATCCAGGTTATGAAAGCCACGGACTCATGTGTACAAAAACTTTCCCCACCAAATCTGACTGTCCTGTGTCGTCTGCAGATGATGTCAGTCAGCATCTTAAGCAAAAAACGAGTCTTTATATTTGAAAATTTAAAAAATCATTGAATAATTTCATGTAAAAAAAAAAAAATCCTTATAAACAAAGTTAACTCTACTTCGGTTTAACAGACTATATTATGAGCTGAAAGCCTAAGATACTAGCAGGCGGGATCCAATCATTTTCTTTCCGTTTATAATGAGGCAATATCACTTTTGTAGATATATTGTAGTATAGTCTTTGCGTTGGAGAATTGACAATGGAGCAGTTGTCCGTAATAGATAACTGAAGAGTAACATTGACAGGAGCATTCGGTGAAGGGGAAGCCGTTAGCATTTTCCTACAAGTGCACCGTCTGGGTCCCACTTATCTAAACCTATCTAAGGACACTTGGGATTTCAAACGATACCTCAACTGTCGAGCTCCATCCATCCAGCCATTTGGAAGAAACGTGGTAATAAAGAAATTTACAAACATATAAGATTTGTTTTGCTTATTTGAGTGCTTATATTTTTAAGTTTTTATGGCTTATTATAAGCGCCTATTTTAAAGTTTTTCATGCTAAACAATATATGCTATGTAAATAATATAATCCAGTTTTGTTGATTACTTCAGCTGATCAGCAAGTGGTGCTGGTAATAAATTGTAAATAAAATATTGTATTTCATTGTCCCAAATTTAGAAATTTTTGCGGAACATAACTGTACATTTAATAGTTTTAAAATAATTGCTTAATTCGTTATTATTATTATTATTAATGTTATATAGTAAATGTGATTAATAGACAGATAGACAGACAGACTTAAGGCTTTTAAGACAAAAGAAACAAACAAGATATTTAACTTGCATTTATCACAAAAACAATAATACAAGCAAAAAACAAAAAAAAAAAAAGAGAAAGAAAGAAAAATTATGCGAAACAATTTGAAACGATTTATGGGTACGTGTCAGTTTTTGTTTGTTTGTTATTATTGTTAACAATTTTTAATTAGAAATTGGAAAACTGCAATTAACTGAAATTTGTATGCAATTCACTCAAGAGTCAAATACTCGTATTTTTTAAAGATTTAAACAATTACGCCGGCGGCAAGCGACTTTGCTACCGCTTTAATGGGGATCTACATTGTTCCCGTTGCACACACACATACACACGCACACATTTACCATTCTACATACATACATATATACAATATAAAAATACTATTATGCTCTACTTATTTTCGGCATGCAATGTTAATAGTTAAAGTTTGCAATTGATTTTGTTTTGATACATTTTTTCTTTTCTTTAGCCACGAACTTACATACATTACAATACAATATACAATACATACGTAAATTTAAGAGGGTAATCCCTTAAGTACGCGACCTAAAGTGTATTCAAGTTTGTACAATAGTTTGATAATTCTATGATCTTTAATACTACATATGTATTAGAAACTTATTACACAGTTTGGGAGCAGCCTCCAGTTGAGAATGCTTTCAGTAATGCACTTGACTTTTTCTTTGGAAGAGTCACAGATAATCCATAGAAGTATTGTTTGCTCAACAAACAACCTTTGCGACTAGCATATGACAGGTACAATCATAAAGTAGCATGCTTCGATGGATGCTGGACTCAATTTGTTGACTCAACTCATAATAAACATATGTCACGGGTGACGATGATGAAGTGGAACACAAACAAGTGGATGCATGTTAAAACAAAGGTTATTAGCTGCCTGAAGGATGGATATTGTAGGGTACACAGTTCTTAAACGAGACTGTTTTAGCTGCCAAGATGGTGGTGTGATTTGTCCAGAACTCAGTCAAAGTAATTTTGGATGGCGATCGACCGACATCATCCAAACTGACAGACTTGATAAGCAATTTAAAAAGTGCCGATATCCGTATATTGATAAATATTGATATTTTGTAAATCGAAAGGTTGTGGACGAAGTAGTAAATATTCCTGAAAATATGTACATATTAATAATAATAACAATAATGAATAATTCCAATAACAATAAGTTAAAATATCATGAATTACCACTTACTCGCCAAATTCTCTTCTCTGCATACTCATAATCATTAAATTTGCACACAATGGTGATATATAATTATAAGTACTTACGTAGAATGGCATCTGCATTTGATGATGGATTTCTTTTCCATTATATACTATATAAAGCTGCTATAGGACATCTCCACATCAAACTAAAAAGAAAGAAACTTTGTTAATTCAAGAAGTGTTTCTTTTTGTTTATTTTCTTGAGATTTCTTTATTGGGCCATATTCTTTTTTGGACTACCTACGTGTATAGTATTTGCGCACAAATAGACATAAATATTTTGCAGACATGCTGCCGCTGGAGGTGATCGTAATGAGAGTGTAAAAATATATGCAAAAAACAAAAAAAATAAATATAATAATAATAAAGTTAAATGTATATTAACTTTGATCAAAAACTTGCATTGAATTTGGTATGATTTTGAATTTTCCATATAAGTACTCATATGGATATACAGATGCTGATGGGATGCTAGAGACCTCTCCAATTCAATCGCTAACCTTACCTACACGTTGGAGCATCCTGTCGAGCTCTGGCAGCCGAGTATGGGCGTTATAAACTTTTGCATTCCGGGTCATATGGAGGTTCCATGTGCAGCAGGGCAAAGCTCACAAAGATGATGATATATAGAATATATATATATGTATTTCCTGAAAGGTATACAAATTTCGTATTAAGGAAAGTTTGTTAGTTTTTATATTCAATTATGTATGAACATTTATCTGCTGCTTTTAGTGCCAAACAATTTCTCTATAGTCTCGTCTTGCCTTTAGTTAATTTGCAGCATTCAAGCGCATTCTTCAAGACAATGAAGATGATGTGCAACAACAATAACAAAAAAATACAAAAAATTGTTAAATATTTATAATGCAGCATTATTTTACAGTTGTTAAGCATTGAGAATTTTGAATGGTTAGTTTTCTTTTTCATGCTTTTCTGATTTCTTGTACAGTTCAAAATAAAATGAAATAAAACAAAACAAAATTTGTATGCAGCTTAATAGCGTCATCATGTTAAATACAAATTAGGTTTTTCAAACATAAACAAAGAAACAAAAACAATAACTAAAATAAAAGAATAAATAAAAGAAAAATTGAAATCAAATTGACAAAAATTTCTATTTTGAATGATGTTGCCTTCTGTCACTTGTCACTAGTGTTGCACAAAATGCTGGAAAATAACAACCAAAATGCCATCGATAAAGCATAATCATATCCAATTACATACATATGTGTTTATGCATATGTTTTATTAGTACACTTTAAAATAAAAAATAATACATAATAATTACATATTACAAAATTCATTATCTAAACATTTGTCAAAGTCCAAAGCAGAAATGCGCTACCATATTATCGGTACAAAACTATCGAAGCTATCGGCACTATTTCATTGTGGCCAACTAAATCAAATTTTCAAGGGTACAAGCTCAGCTGTGTTGCTTCAGTTGTCGTGCTGCTGCTGCGCTGCTGAGCAATGCGAAACAGAATAGAACAGAACACAAACAATAAGAATAAGACCAAAGACCAAGATCAGATCAGAATAGAACAGAATGCAAAGCAAGTGAAATATTTATTTAAATATTATAATAGAACAATTACAACTGACCGTGTTGTTCTTGTTGTTGTTTTTGCTGTGCATTAATTGGTTTTTTAATTTTTTTTTTTTTAATTTTATTCGTTTGTTGCTTGCTGCTGCTGTTGGTGCTCCCCATGTAATCGATTACAGCGCGTCGGCGGTGACAGTAGATCGAAAAAGATCTGAACTTTGTGTGGCGTTCTTTTCTTTATGATTTGAATAAATAAATAAAAGAAATAATACAATTAAAAAAGTTTAGTAACAAATTTCGTTGACTGTCGCGTGTTAAATAATATAAAAAAATTATGAAAAATTATTAGTATAAATTATACAAAATTTAGTGTGAAGAAGGTGAATTAACATGAATAATAAAAATAATAATAATACCATAGATAACAACAACAATAATAGTAATAATAATAATAATAATAATAGAAAACATATACACATTATACATAAGTATATTTTGTAAATGTGTTTGGTTGGTGTGGTTGGTTGTTGCAGGTTGCAGTAAAAAGGAGCAAAACACAAATCACAATTAACACACAATAATATAGTAAATAAAAATAAAAAAATAAATACAATAAATTATTTAAAACATATTGTAATTGTTGTCTGTACTGTTCGAGATTTTTCTATTAAAAATAAAAAAAATTAAATTCTCTTATCGATAAGCACAAATACTATTCTATACTACACTCAATATCAAGGGCAGGACGACAAAGAATATAAGTATATGAATATATTGCCGCCGACAGCAGCATACAATCTCAAAGTTTAAGTGGGTGAATGTGTGAATATCGTCGGCAGTGCGTCGTCGTCCGTTGTCTTGAAAAAAGTTTGGGTGGAAGACCTTAACCACCATCAGCACCATCAGCACCAGTAGAAGTGTGACGTGGCCAGGCGAGGCGAGGGTGGTTTGCTGCTACTGCTGCTGCTGCTGTCGTCTTTAAAGACTGTTTGTTGTTTATTACTTTGTTCGTTGTTATTTTGTTGTTATTATTGCTTGCTGCTTGCTCTCTATCAGTCGTTGTTGGACGACATTGTCATTGGCAATCTGTCGGCAGCTACCGCATACAGGCAGTAGATGTGTTCCGTCGTTCTTGTGTGTGTGTATGCATATTTGTTTTGATTTTTTCCACTTCCGGATTTGGATATGTCACACAACAAGAACAACAACACAACGGAGGAACAACAACTACAAACCAAACCACACCACACCAAATCAAATCAAATCAAATCAAATCAAACAAACAAGTTATCATTCATTCGTTAGATAAACAAAATTCTATGTAAAAAACTAAAACTAAAAAAAAAAAAACAAAAAAACAAACACAAAAAATAAAAAACAACAACGAATGGATGTCCTGGAACTAGTACGTGCTGGCGTTCAACGCTATGGCTCAGTATTATCAGAGAGCTGGTTTCAGTATGTTGCTCATGAAATCGAAATCACAGTAAGTTACAATAGTGTATTATTAATAATAATAACCTTATTAACCTTTATTACATGTATCAAATGAATACACATTAATAATCCGGAAGTACCACATATTTTTCAACTAAAATTATTGAAAGTATTCCTTGGATACTACTACTATACTGATGATTTGCTTGCTTCTTTCTTATTAGTTTATATGATTTAAAATTGTTTTTTCTTGAAATTCTTATAAGAAAATATGTTTGTTTGGTCCATGTACATATGTATGTACACATGAACACATGTTGTGAAGGGTCATCAGGGTCAAGTCATTAGCAGAGTTTTATATATGTATGTATGTACATATGTAGAAGTATGAACTGTTCTTAAGGTCAGTTGTCACTTTTCTAGTATAGTGCTCTTTGATCTTTCATACCTTAACTTACTATACCTCATGCTAACTAAATACATGTATACACTTACATTGTATTATGTACAGTTGTATGTATTACATATGTTGGAACATTATTATTTATTTATTTTTATTTTTAATATTTAAAAGTACACAACGCACACATGACAATAATCTCACGCGCTTAACTAAGCAAATCTCATGGACTCTCCTCATACTATAAATGTACCTACTATGTAGTAAGTAGTATAATGAGTATGTGTTTTGATTTTCTTTCTTTGTCATTCACTGTTTCTATCTCATTCAATCAATCTTGGATCTTTTGAGTCTTATCAATTTTGGTAGCACCTTCGTCATGTATATTTTGTCACCAGGGAGGAGTCAGGCAGAGGGTGCTTATTATTGTTGTTGTTCTTGTTATTATGACTGACTTAAGTTGTTTACTGATTTGATTTTTTATTGTTAACATTATTGTACACATTATTTGTTGTTATTTTCAGTATATGCTATACATATATACATATGTTTGTACATATGTATTTCTATGCCCTTTAAGTTTTCTCATTAATATTTTTTAATATTTTTTAATGATGTAATTAATCTACAAACAGGCTAAAGTTTCCATGGAATTTTATTGCCCTTCTTCGAAAAGAAAGAAAAAAATGCAAAAGGGAATATTGACAGAAGATTTGATCTGTTGATATCCTTAAGTATAGTAAAGCGGTATCTTTTTAAAATAAAATCAAAAAGGAGGTTCTAATTGGCTATGCCAAAGTTATACTACTCTTCACGCTCCTCTAGGTTACATCCAACTTAACAGCGACAAATGCCAGATATCAGAAATGCTTCCTTTCTTACGATCAAAATATTCGCTCTGTCATAATTTGAGTATCAAATGGGAGCACAGTTCGAGGGCACAATACAGTTTTGCTTGTAATTTTTTTTTAAATTTGGGTTAGTGTGGAAGGTACCCCTCCTGCTACGCCTAGGAAATTTACTTGATTGATGAATATAGATCATAAACTTATAGTGCCCAAATTTCAGTTCGATATGTCAAACAACAAAATCAATATTTTTTAATAAGAACATTTGGGTTTGTATGGGAGGTACCCCTCCTGATACCCCAAGGATCTTAAAATTTACATGCTTGATAAATATGGATCAGAAACTTATAGTGTCCAAATTTCAATTCGATAAGTTAAAAAACAAAAAACTTTTTCTAATAAGAACATTTATTTGAATTTGGGTTTATATGGGAGGTACCGCTCCTGGTAATCCTAAGATCATAAAATTTACGTGGTTCATGAATATGGATCAGAAAATTTTAGTGTCCAAATTTCAGTTCGATACGTCAAAAAGCAAAAAACTTTTTCTAATAAGCATATCATATTTAAATGGTGGTTTGTATGAGAGGTAGCCCCCTACCTTTCCTACAATGATCATCATAAATCATTAACATATGTGGTAATATGAAGTCATAAAAGTCATTAGAACCGGCCAATCAATTCACTATAGAGAAACCTTGGCTAAAGGGGCGTTTGTTACTGAGGACTCTGTTATTATATAATTTAATTCTATTTAATTTTCCGATCCTTAAACTTATTTGTTAGTCTTCTTTTAGCAGTTGCATTTTCATCAAGAGCTTTTGTCAGGGGATTTGGATGAAGCGATAGTCGATCGTTGTAACTGCCGTTCTGGATATTTATGGTCTCTCCCACAAAGGGGATTTTGTGGTTTTTCTTAATGTGGCCAAGTCATTTTTGCTATCCAGGCCACAGACTACGTCACAACGTAACAGTCCAACCAAATAGCCTAACTAACAATTGAAGATTTCTTTGACATTTGCTACTACATATAGTATATGAATGAACAAACATATATGTTTATGTGCATACTACTATGTAAGACCACCATAAATCCCTTTGATACAAATCAAAATTCTATAATTTAATTAACCTTGGAAGGCCAAATCAATTTATGTACTTTTTAATTGTATTTTATAGCTATTGATCGTCACGCTTAGATTGATTTGATGATGGTTTAGAAAGTATTTGCGATATGTCGGTAGTACATAGTACGATTACCGATGTCTCATCAAAATTATAAAGACAATAGGTATCCATAATAATGATTATTATATTATGCTAGTATGGTATTTCGTACTACTATATGGACGGTGCCAGAATACTTAAATGTTTATTTATTTATTGTATCTCGAAGAATGCTTCTTTCTTTCTAACCGTTTCCATTTGCAATCTAATACTTTAGTTTATTGATCATATTGCACATGTTGTTTTGGTTTTATCTTTGTTATTATTATTGTTGTTTGTTATTATTCTATTTATTTGTTTCTTTCTATTGAAATTGAAATATGTTTTTTTCTACTTTGGTTGCTTATCGTCGTCTATTATGAATGAATCAATGAATAGTTGAAGAAAGTTGATAGCTGACAAGGAAATATTTTTGCTTTTTTTTTTTTTTTTTGTTATTAAATCAAAACACAAAAAGATATGAACAACAACAAGTACATAAAAGATTGTGATTGAGAGAGAAGAAAAATTAACTTAAAGAGAAAAATATACGTTTTAGGTAAGCAGAAAATTTAAAGAGGCGGTGGGGGGATTCCAAAAAATACCCAATATTTAAACACAGTTTTAAGTATTTTGATTGTTATTTTTTATTGATTGGATAAGGTTTTTTTTTATGGAATAACGCATCAGGCAAATGACCTCCACGACTTTGCTGGCACATACACACTCTTTTGTCGAAATATTTCATGACCATTTTGCACAAAAATGTGGTTGAATTTCATTGATGCAGCGTTGTTTTTCCTCTTTTAATGCACGGGAGGATGTGAGCTAGTTAAAATACACCTTTGACTTCAAATAACTGGGCTGGGCTGTATGGCATGTGGCACCATTGTGTTAAAACCAGATATTGGCCACATCAATATTATCAAATTTCGGCACAAAGAACTCTGTTTTCATGTCGTGATATCGATCACCAGTAACAGTCACTGCTGGAGCAGCCTCTTTTTCAAAAAAGTATGGTCCAATGATGCCTTCAACCCAAAATCCACATGAAACAGTGACACATTGTGGATGCATTTGTTTTACTGATAATTTCAAGTCACTTAAGCAAGTTTGGATGAGTTAGTCACTCAGCCGGGTTGCGAAATGGGACATCTAAGGAGTGTCGCCTATTCAGGCGTTTAGTTTGCTTATTATGATCAGCAGGTTGATTGCCAGGTGGTTGACATAGGCGTCTAGCCTTCTAAAGTGTCTGATGCTGTGTTTTACGATTTCTTCATTTATCGCTGGTTTCAGTATGGCCTTGTACAGCAACAGCTTGTTTCGTAGGTTGAGCTTTGAGTTTGTTTTTGGTTTAACTGTTTTCTTTTTGTACTAATGTGAGGTTTCCAGGTGAAGCGCCTATCCAGTGTCAGTCCCAGGTACTTCAAAGTGGCGCCATTTGGAATGATCTCACCGTTGATGAAATCACCAGGGCATGTCGAGTGCTTAGCCACTATTAGGATAACTTTGCTCGAAATTCAGCATCCACTCGTTGTGTTGTTCATTAATCCATTCAACGAACTGTCTTCGCTTTGCATGGTCATTCGGCATTAATTGTTGTGTTAACTGAATTTTGTAAGCTTGAATACCCAGATCTTTAGTGAGAATACACTGTAGAGAGCTTTTTGAAATTTGCAATTCTTGTCCACGACGTCGAATTGATGTTCCTGCATTTTCAGCAACACTTCCACGCACTGCTTCGATATTGACATTTGAACTGCTTGCTTTTGTATGACTAGAGTGTTGAGTGTCTCCAACTGATCCAGTCGCCTTGAATTTTTCAATTAATCTTTTCACAGTTGATGAAGTCAAAACACTTTTCCGACTATATATTGTATGAAATTTTCAAACTACGGCCGCCAAACTTGCATCATTTTTTACATAATGTTCAACAATTTTCAAAAATTCAAAATTCAAAATTTAGTTCCTGGGATATTGAAAATTACTAGAAGGAAATTTGAGAAGGAAGCCAGAGCACGTTGTGTTTCCTTCAGCATTCATTTCAGAATTAACTAGTCAATTCGAAAGACTACACTATGTGCATAGGTTTATTAGGAATTTACTAGCGGAATCTGGAATAGAATTTGAATTGACAGTTGGCTTTCTACTTGCTGCACTATGTGCATTAAATTGTTAGAATTTGCAAATGTTAATATGGGGACAGAAGCATAGAAACACGTTGTGCTCCTCCGAACATTTATGCCCGTGTGAAATTAATGATTACTAGAAAAAGGTGGATGTTTCCAAATTATTGTATGTCATGTTGGGGTGGGGTGGGGTGGTGTGATCTCTATCTAAAACTGTAATAAACAAATACCGTGTATAGAAAAGAACTCTGAATTAAGAGTTGAAAATGTCCACTAGGAGGCATACAAACCCAAATTCAAATTAATGTTCTTATTAGAAAAACTTTTTGGTTGTTTGTCTTATCGAACTGAAATTTGGACACTGAGTGTCATCAACCATGTAAATTTTAAGATCCTAGAATTGCTGGATCGTATAGTTCCCGATACTACAAACTATACTTACATATATGTAGTATTGTATATACATAAGTAACGATTGGTAATCAAAATTGATAAGAGACTAATTATTCTTATTAAACAACAATTTTGCAGCTTTGTCGCCTTCTAACCGATTTCTCCATGATTCGTAAATTAAACTGGTTCCACTAAATAGTTGCTCGCTTGTAACCGACCCTTGCGGGGCCGATAAATAAGTGCGTACCATGGGAAATTTTTTATTATATCTCCACCATATCAAAAGGGGTTCGTTTGGTGGAAGCCGATTTATTATACTATTTTCCCAATGATTTCGTTTCTATCTTCCTCATCGTCTCACTGCTCGTTTTCAGCATATCTGCCAGATTTGGGTAAACACTTTTACATTTGGCGGTGAAATCTGGTAGCTCTTATCCGGTTCATTGTCAACTCGATGTAATTCAATCCTAGGTCTTTTGGCGACAGAAGCTCCGTCGTCATCAGCTTCACTTGAAGCTCTTACAAGACACAAGTCATGCAGCGTTAGCAAACACAATAGATCAAATTAAACTTTGTCCTTAACAATTTCATCCAGAAACTTAAATTTGTATCTTGGGTCCAAATCTTGAATTGATATCTTCAATTGGTGTTTTTTTTTTGTTTTTTTTTTTTTGAAATTTTTATATGGGATGTAAGAGAGAGTGAGCAATGACAATATGTAAATATACCTCCGCTGGAACTCCGTTAAAAACATGCGGATGCGGAGGTACGATTTCTAGCGGATGTTCTGCAGATATCTCCCTTTCAACCCTTATTATAAGCATAAATTTCATGATATCATCCAAACCCCAATTAAAATTAATGTTCTTATTAGTTTTTTGACTTATCGAACGGAGATTTGGACACTATAAGTATCTGATCCATATTCATCAACCATGTAAATTTGAAGATCCTAGGGTGATCAGGAGGGATACCTCCCATACAAACTCCAATTTAAATTAATGGTCTTATTAGAAAAACTTTTTTGTTTTTTGACTTATAGTGATGCTAAGAAAGAAGGGTTGGATGCATGCCGGAGGAGCATTGCCAATGATAGCTTTATTTCTGGTTCTACCATAAGTTTATAATGGTGATCACTGATCATGGTTAATGACCAATGTCGTCGTCCCAATGACTTCGACAAAGAGAAGTCTGTTTTGTAACAGCATCATGACAAAATGATCATACCTAGTTGTTTACTATTAGTGTGAAGGGTACAAGGAAGTGATTAAGGGGGGGTGGACGACCTTTGATATGCATGCATTATCTATCAACTGTGTGTGTGTGTGTGTATGTGCAGCGTCGGCATATATTTTCTTATTTGTAAAAATCTAAACATGTACACAACAAAAAAGAGATAGAAACTAACGGAAGAATAGTACAATACTCGTATGTATGATGAATACTATAATATTGTATTTTCAGGGTTATCATTTATAATATATGATAAGTACAATACGAGTACTATGTACGTAAGTAATACGTTATATGTAAAATACTATTATGCATGTGCATAGGTTTATCTTCTTCTCTGATCAAGAATGAATGATCATCTTAATTTATAATGTCATCATATATGATATAAAATACTATTTCCATTTCAGTTATATCTTTATACGGCTGTTGGTCTACTGTCCCTTTTATTCATAATATGGTTTTTATACTTCAAACGTCTTGCCAGACATCGTTTGCAAGAGGAAATGGTACGAACATTACATCCCACAGCGAGTGATATGCGGGGCTTACGTTTTCGTAAACGCGATAAAATGCTTTTCTATGGACGTCGCATGCTGCGGAAGATGAAAAGCGTTTCGGGTCAAATGTATAGCAGCAAAGGTCAGAAGCGGCGCGCTGTAATGCGTTTTGCCCGACGTATCTTACAATTGCGACGTGATAATATGCCACTTGAAATGAAAACTGTTGAACCGCCAGCTGAGTATTTGGAAGAAACAATGGAGGGTAGTGATCGTGTGCCACCAGATGCCCTTTATATGCTACAAAGTATTCGCATTTTTGGTCATATTGAAAAGCCAATATTCTTAAAATTATGCAAAAGCACCGAAGTACTTGAACTTATGGCTGGTGATTATCTATTCAAGATCACAGATGCCGATGATAGTGTCTATATTGTCCAATCGGGTCTAATCAATGTATTTATCTCGAATGCTGATGGCAGCACATTATCATTGAAGACAGTACGTAAAGGTGAATCGGTGACATCTTTATTGAGTTTCATTGATGTTTTGTCAGGAAATCCAAGTTTTTATAAAACCGTTACAGCGAAAGCTATGGAAAAATCTGTTGTAATACGTTTACCCATGCAGGTTAGTCTCTCATACTATCATTCATTATACTCGTATTGATATTTATTATTTTATCATATAGGCATTTGAAGAGGTTTTCGAAGAGAATCCAGATATTATGATTCGAATTATACAAGTCATAATGATACGTTTGCAGCGTGTTCTCTTTACGGCTTTGCGTAATTATTTGGGTCTCAATGCTGAACTTGTACAAAATCATATGCGGCACAAACGTACAACTACATCAATGGGATCGACTAACCAGCAACAACAGAATGCAGGCAGTATTTTCCATTCACGTGTGCCAACATCACCAGTACGCAGATCACGTGAAGAACACACTTTGTCAGATTTAGAACCGAACTCATTACATTTAGTACACCATATTGATAACGATCCTTATCATGGTTCTATCTCATCGACACAATACCAACAACAACAACAAATGATGTACCCTCCCCATCATCAAAGTCAGCAACAAACACACATGCATCACCAGGGACAAATTACTGGTACTTTGTCAACGCGTCGTGTATCATTGACACCAGCTGAGGCTCATATTAATTCCAGTTCGATTGATATGCGCCTGGTGCAATCATCGGCCGTTGAGAGTTTTCTCAAAGAGCTTGGATTGGCTGAAAGTGATGCATCTTTCATTGGACCATTTGTTGAAGTACGTGAAATGGAACCAGGTGTAACGCTCATCACAGAAGGCAGTTCGGATGATGTTTGCGTTTGGTATGTTATGACTGGATCATTGGCTGTTTATCAATTGAATTCCGATGGATCACAACGCGCCAAACTGGAGAGAAACGAAGTTCTTATACATTATGTACATCCTGGCGAAATTGTTGGTGGCTTAGCCATGTTAACTGGTGAAGCAAGTGCTTATACGATTCGTTCAAAGAATAATTGTCGTGTGGCTTTCATAAGACGTCCAGCGATCTATCAGTGAGTAGTAGTAGTAGTAGTCTAATATAAACTGAGAATGAATGACTACAAAATTTATATAATTTTTTTTTTTTGTTTTCATAGAATTATGCGTAAACGACCGAGGATTATTTTAGATCTAGGCAATGGTGTCGTACGTCGGCTGTCTCCGTTGGTACGTCAATGTGACTATGCACTTGATTGGATATTTCTGGAATCCGGTCGTGCAGTTTATCGTCAAGATGAGAGCAGTGATAGTACCTATATTGTGTTAAGTGGACGCATGCGTTCCATTATCACATTGCCAAGTGGCAAAAAAGAAATTGTCGGTGAATATGGTAAAGGTGATTTGGTTGGTATTGTTGAAATGATAACAGAGACTTCACGCACCACAACTGTTATGGCTGTCCGAGATTCCGAAATCGCAAAATTACCCGAGGGTCTGTTCAATGCCATCAAATTACGCTATCCAATTGTTGTTACCAAACTGATTAGTTTTCTTAGTCATCGTTTTCTGGGTTCTATGCAATCACGTAGCTCAAGTGGAACTGCTGCACCGCTTGAAGCGAATCCTGTTACACATAAATACTCTACAGTAGCATTGGTCCCCGTCAACGATGATGTGCCTTTAACACCATTTACCTATGAACTATATCATTCACTCTGTGCCATAGGTAAGTAACATTTTACTTATATTCTATTTTTTGTCAATTTATCAATATAAAGTTGTATGATACGATGACTTGCTGTTTAGCCCGGTAGAGGGGCAAGGAAATTCAAATAAACTAGCATTTCACAAATGTCTATGTCTTATAAATGAGTAAGATGAGATGACAAGGATGTCATAGATTTGGTTTAGTTTAGACACCACCACAACTGGTACTCATTCAAGCATGTAGATATGTGAAAGCAGATGGCACATGATACTGTATCAATTGGAACTGGTTTTGGTAAAAACGACATAACAGACCCGGCCAAAATAATCATTAATGTCGACAAAATCATCAAAAAAAAAAAACAAATAAAGCACTGCGAATGGACGGTCCATGGTCCTGTTTCAATCCCCAACTTTCCACTTATTCGTAGGTGGCGAAAACACGTTTAGCTATCAGAGTTCGTGTGGCATGATTAGTGTTGACCAGTGTAATAGTTAATTAAATACAACATAAAAGACGTCTGTGTCCCAGGAGCAAGGGATTCTACAATAGGCGCCCATAATGTCAAGAAACTATTGTAAAAAGCGGCAATTCATTATGAAACAACTTACATACATATGTACATGCGCTTATATAGTATATATTTATATTAATTATTATGTATCTATTATCAATTATCAATAGGACCCACACTCCGTCTAACATCGGAAGTTGTACGCCGTCAACTCGGTACGAGTATCTTTGATGCGTCCAATGAATATCGTTTGACTTCTTGGTTGGCACAACAAGAAGATCGCAACATAATTACATTATACCAATGCGATTCATCACTAAGCGCCTGGACGCAACGTTGTATGCGACAAGCTGATGTGATACTTATTGTTGGGCTTGGTGATCGTTCGCCAACCGTTGGCAAATTTGAACGTGAAATCGATCGTCTTGCGATGCGTACGCAAAAAGAATTGGTACTTCTATATTCGGAGACAGCAAATGGTAGACCATCAAATACATTAAGCTGGTTAAATGTACGTCCGTGGGTGACAAAGCATCATCATATTTTATGTGTGAAAAGGATTTTCACACGTAAAAGTCAATATCGTATTGTAAGTTTGTTGTTGGAATGTGTGTGATTCCTACCAAGACTATATGATTATGATTTCAGAATGATCTCTATAGTCGAGTATTGTTATCCGAGCCGAATATGCATTCCGATTTTTCACGTCTGGCACGTTGGCTAACGGGCAATTCAATTGGTTTGGTGTTAGGTGGTGGTGGTGCACGCGGTGCTGCACACATTGGTATGCTGAAGGCAATACAAGAGGCTGGTATACCCGTTGATATGGTTGGCGGTGTTAGTATTGGAGCATTGATGGGTGCCCTATGGTGTTCAGATCGTAATATTACAACGGTTACACAAAAGGCACGTGAATGGTCTAAGGTAAATATCATAATCGTAACTCGTACAATATAATTCTTAATTCTCAATCCCAAACTAATACTTATTTATAATTTATAATTCAATTCAATTCAATTAAAATAGAAAATGACAAAATGGTTCCTGCAATTACTTGATTTAACGTATCCAATAACATCGATGTTCTCAGGTCGTGAATTTAATAAAACAATTCATAATACATTCGGTGATGTTAGCATTGAAGATCTATGGATACCATATTTCACTTTGACAACAGACATCACAGCCAGTTGTCATCGAATACATACAAATGGTAAGTAGTACAATATACTAGTAGAAATAATAGAAGTACGTACTTAGTACAATAGTGCAATAGAAGTGCAAGTGGAAGTAGAAGCAAAGACCATTCATTACATACTACTATGTAAATACTTACATAGAAGACTAGACTACTAACTTGCTACTTACATAGTTATGCTCATGAAACTCTGGCACTCTCTTTGTGGAATTTTGTGTCAGTAAGTGTCAGTGAACAAGTCGCACATGTTTAACTAAAGCGTCACAACTCAAAAAAATAAAATTATCAGGAAACGTAAAAACAAATGTTTTGGAGCTAATGAAATAAAGTGTGGATTATTTAGTAGCAGGTATTGTCTTTGATAAACTCTCTAATCTTCTAATACAACTGTTCTTATGATTCTTGAATTTATGTCAAGAGTTGCCATGAAAAATGTTTTGCAAACTCTCATTTTGTTATTGGCTACAACGAAATGAAAAGCGGTTTCATTTTCATGGGGCTTTTCGTTATTTGAATATCAATATTTGGGCTTTACAAAAACTAAAATACTAGCTATAAATTGGCGTTGTCTTTGTAAATCACCCATGCACCATAAGCAGCTAATATTGTCATTACAATGCAACCGGCATTTATCATCGCCAACTGATTGCTATTTTCTTTTTCCTTAATGTTTACTTTACCACTATTTCTATGCAATTTATCTTTTTTTCCGATTATTGTTCCTTGGCTTGTGTTTTTATTTTCTTTTTCATTTTCCACATCGCTTTCAGATGTGCTATAAGAACAATTGCAATTGGATTTTCCACTAAAATCATATTCTTAATGATCTTCGAAGGCGTCCTCAAGACTATCGTCAGTGTGCGGGGAGGGACAGTAGCTTGGCACTATAGATTTTCTTCTTAGTCAAATTTTGCCATCAGAAATCCATTTTGTAGTGAATTCCTCTGTCATTGCTGCAAAAAATATTTGTCAAAATGTTGACGTGATTTATGTATGTACATACATATGTATGTGTTTTCACAAATCAAGAATAAAAACCAGAAAGAAGGCTATCAAAGATGTAATACTCTTCACGCTCCTCCGGGTTGCATCCAATCTTCCTTTCTTAGCATGACTATATTCTCTTTGTTACAGTTTGATTATCAACAAAGAACATAGTTTGACTGACACTTTTATTATACTTTTATTCTTTATAAGTTTGTTATTTCATTTGGGTTTGTATGGGAGGGACCCCTCCTGGTGGTCCGATTCGGCTGATTCCGACAAATGTATAGCGTATGATAAAAAGAATCCAATGTCTAGCTCAAAAACTGGCTAAATCAAATCGTCTCATCGATCTGATCACAAATATATATAAGTACTTTATGTGATCTGCGATGTCTCCTTCTGTGTGTTACGAATTTCATGACAAACTTATAATACTATTCACTCCAGTGAAGAATATAACAACACTACACTTTTGCATGTTGCGAGCTAGTTGGAATGCAGAGTTATAACCAGTGTTGCAATACTTATGATAAATCTACAAAAATTTATTTAATTTGACTTAAGGACAAATGTAGATGAAAACCTTTTAAAGGACATTCTTTTATTTAATTTGAATTTATGTAAATTATTGTCAAGCAATTGAAAAACAATGCTTTTTAACTTGCATTCATAACCAAATGTTTCTTGAAATAATAATTTTCGTAAAATCAAAGTTTGTACATTTAGTGCAAATAATTGAACCACTTGAACTGAACGGAACCGAACCGAACCGCGGTTTTTCAGAGGTAAACATAAACTGGTTCTTGTGCCGGTACAAGTTTTCTCTAAGTGGTTCGAACCACTGAACCGAACCACACTGATTTGCTACCGTGGTTATGACTGTGTTTGAGTTTTGTGACGCTTTAGTTAAATATGTGCGAAGTGTTTGTACAGTTTCCAATAATATATTGTGTGTAAAATCCAATGAAATTGTGTTTATTATTGGAATGTTGAGATTCAACAATTTTAAGAGTGCGCACAAAAAATTTATAAGTAGTCGTTTAGTCTTGGCTATGGAGTATTTAATGATCTTTGGTAAAAAGTATGTTGTTGTGTGATGGTGATGATGATGATGATGTGAGGATTTTATGCTTGTCTTATCTTATATTTTATTTGTTCTTCACTCTTGTTGTCCTCTTGTTATACTAAGTACTACATATTTATTTTAATTACATATTTTGTTTTATTTTTTTTTTTTGTAAAACTTTCATTTTTAATATGCTGAGCGCGCGTATGTTTTTTACATATATGTATACCAACATACATACATACATACATGCAATACATACATACATATGTACTTACGTCCATATGTATTTCCCTCATATATTTTTTTGTATAGTACCATAATAATAATACCGTTATCGATGGTGGTGGGTGGTCGTGGCATGGCGTTGCGCCAATATTATTTCATACATTATAATGTATTTCAATCAAAAATATTTTCATTTTCATTATGATCATTGTCATCATACAATAATAGTATTAATTGCGCAATGTCCTTGATGAAATATATACTCTCTATGTCGCTCGCTCTCTGTTTCTCTCTCTCTTTGTCTCTTTGAATATGCCTAGCTTTCTTAAATTACCGTTACTTACAAAAGAACAAACAACATTTTAAGAATTTATATATTTATTTTGTATGGAAATAATCTTAATCGAAATTTAAACAATAATCTTTATTTATTATTATTTAATTACATAATTAGAAAATTTCATAAATTTTGTAGCGTGCGTGCGTGCGTTGTTGTTTGCTTAATTTTTTTTTTTATTTTTGCACATTTTTCACATCTTGTTTTCATTTTTCTTTTGTTTGCTTTTATAAGCTTTACTTTATTATTAAACATACATATTATAATTTTTGTTAAATATACATACACATACATATTATTAAAATGTTGAAATTTTTAGCTTTTACTACATAAATTAGAGAATTCATAAATTTAAGAATAAGAACTACAAACAACAACAACAAAATATTAGAGATCATCATCATATCGATGACCATTTTGTGCGAAATTATCGTTTTTGATGTGAAACATCTTTGGTTTCAGTAGGCTAAAATTTTACATTTGCGTCAATTTTGGTTAAAACTTTTCCTTGCAAACTTCAGCTATGTGAGAAATTAAGCAACGTGCAGCGTGGGTAGTGTTTAGATGGGAGCCCGATCACTAAAGTTTGGCGACACCGTGATTTTATAGAATATAGAATAGAAAATATCCAAAGTCAATAACGAAGGGTCAATGTTATGTTATTTTAAAGCGTACACACTCTGTCTGCTCTGTTAACAGCACAATTATCCTTCTTAAATGGTTTATTTATACATACATATATACTTCTTGTTTTCAAGCGTACATAATCAACGTGTTTCACATCAAAGAAACACATATATTTTTTTTCTATAATATTCTTCTTTACTTTTGGCTGTGCTGATAACTGCATCAAATAGTCATATGATAATTTCGTGCAAAGGGTTCTCGATATATGTAAGTATGTATTGTATGTTCATGTAAAGGGTCTCGATATACACAGTACATATGTAATTTGATATCGATTTTCGATTCCAAAGCTAAGCTAAGCTAAGTTGAACTTACTTCCTACATACACTTTATTATTCACAATTCCTGCCATCATATTATATTACGTATGTGTGTATGGGTGTGTGTGGGCGGATGCGTGGCTGCATATTGCATTTTTTTTCTTAGTGACTTCTTACACTCACTACACAACAGAGTTGCATTTTACATTTGTTTATTTGTTTATCGAATCATCAGTCGAAAGCTTATGATCGATCGATCACTCACTCGCTCCTCTCATCATAATCATTTGCTTTTTGTTTGGTTAAAGCTTTGCCTCAAACACAACTCTGTTTTTATTTTTGTGTATTTAAGTTTAAGATATTTTCATTCTTTTTGAGTACATATATGTATTACAATATTTTTATTTTAAAATGAATAATAAATATTTGAATTAAAGAAATAAAAAATTTATAAAATTGCCTATGCAAACTTCTCTCTCTCTCTCTCTCTCTGTAATAACTTTCTAATGATTACTTCTTATGCACTGGCATATACGCACACTTCTCTCTTTCTCACACACACTCACACACATACTTTGTTAATAAAAAATAAATAAATAAATTTTAAATTTATCATGTTAAAAACTTATAACTTAAAAATATAAAAACCAAACCAAATGAATTGAAAAAATGAAAATGCATCATACTACTACTACTGCTACTACTACATACTACGATACGATACACAGGATCTCTTTGGCGTTATGTACGTTCATCAATGTCGCTTAGCGGTTATATGCCGCCTCTGTGCGATCCACAAGATGGACATCTTCTGCTGGATGGCGGTTATGTCAATAATTTGCCAGGTAAATACAAATCCAATTAAATCAAATGTTAAATATAGTAAGTACATGCATATGTACATATGTACTTGTTTATATATGTAAATAATAGCATTAAGCAAAAAGAAAAATGCAGAGAGGATTTATGTATGTATTGTTAGAATGGTATGTTTTATACATACAGCACCAAGTAGAAATATTATACATTAATATACTATGTACATTGTTAAAGTTTCTTTTCGGTTACTATACATAAAAATATATATTATATAATATAATTCTTTAATACATACTTATGTATGTATATATGTATAAATGGTTTTTTCCTTCTTTTTGTTGTCATTATTTATTGAATTTTGCCTGCTACTCTCTCTCTCTATCTCTCTCTCTATGTATATCCCTATAATTATCTTGTTAGTGTGAAATTGAGTCTTTGTTTTAGTGTCATAATTTTGTTTTTTTGCTCTCTAAATATTAATAACAAGTAAGTACTTACACTCTAGAGCTTTGCAAGAGTCAACACTTAATAAAAAGCTATGCTCTCTGGCTCAAACAACTCGACTCATGTGCTGCTTTACGCAACATAGTCATAGTCATCACACTGTCTGCACCAACACTTTCGTAAATCAATTCGTGTGATCTACTTAGTTGTAGTGTGTTAGCGAGTTATAACAGTAGACATGAGACGAACGACAGCAGCATAGACATGACTCATTTTCATAGTGTGAACATTGCACAGTGCACCGATTTGTTGAAGCCTCAATTACATACATACATTTAGTGAGTTCGTTACTAGCAGATAGTTGAAAGATGGTCTACTCGCTGGCCTTACACGATGACATATGACATTGTGTGATTGTAAAGTGATTTTGTATGTCAATCAACACTGTTGCATACGCCGATTTGCAAGCAGATTGTAAACTCGCTCAATGCAGGGCTCTACTACACACACACACACACACACATGCTAGAAAAGTTTAAAAAATTTATTTGTTTGTTGTTGCCTTAGTTTTAGTACCCCCATTCTTTTTTCGTTTGTTCAGTCTTCCTCTCAAATTAACAAATAATAAAAATAAGAAAAAGCATCCACTAGCGTTGTCCTCCCACTTACTCATACTTTTTGATTGATCTCATTGTCTCCTTTCCCTTACATCCACAATCAACAAACCACTATCACTCACTTACTCATTCACTCACTTGTCACTCAATCAATTACTCACTGACTCACTCATTCCTTGATGTATTTGATTCAGAGACACAAAATAAGCATGCGCGCGCTCAGTCATCAAATATTAAAATAAAAAAAATTAAAAATAAACATTTTATTTAATTTATTTTTTTTTTCATTCTTTAATTTATTTATTTTATTTTATCATTTTTTATTTATTTAAATTGTTTTGTTTTCTAAAATTTTTTCTTTAAAATTTATTTTGTATTTTTCTGTTTATAATTTTTAATTTTCATATTTATTATTATAATTTTAACACATAAACTTTATTATTTTGTTCTCTCTCTCTCTCTCTCCCTCTGTTTGTGTCTCACGTATTTCTCTGATAACCAAATGAACAATTTTATCTCCTCTTATCATTCACGAAATATTGCATATTTTGTTTTTGTTGTCGTCGTCGTCATCGTCGCTGTCATGTGGTTATTGATCGATTGGCACTTGCACAATTCCACACTCCACTCTACTCTCTTGTGAATATTGTCCATCCAAACTTATTGTTTTTTTTAGGGCACCTGTGGCGTTATTGTCGCGCCAGTATGTCTATTGCAGGAGTCTTTCCACCCTATTGTGATTATCAGGATGGGCATCTGCTGCTCGATGGCTGCTATACAAATAATGTACCAGGTAAAGTCTAGTCTAGTCTAGCCTAGTGTCTTCTTGACTGACTGACTGTTTTTTCTTTTAACTTTTCACACTATACTATATATTACACCCTATATCATTCTCTATCTCTCTATATGTTTATTATTAGTTTAAGTTCTTGGTCTGTTTAGTTTTAGGAATAAAATCAAATCCTCCTCTGCATTTTTTGATTACGCTTATGGTGCATACTTTTCAACATATTTAGTACATATGTATTATTAAATATGTTTGATAAATGATAGAGCACATCATAATGTATTGTACTAACACACATACACACATATGTATGTAGTCATCTTATATAATAGTAGTAATAGTAAATAGTAAAAAAAACAACCCCAAAATGATATTATTTTCATTATTTAAAATGATTTCATGATTTCTTGTAATTCCCAAATCGATTGATCTTCGATCTATTAGCTGATGTTATGCATAACCTTGGTGCTGCTCATATTATTGCCATAGATGTTGGATCACAGGATGACACAGATTTGACAAATTATGGTGATGATTTGTCTGGTTGGTGGTTACTCTACAAGAAATGGAATCCATTTACATCACCTGTTAAGGTGCCTGATTTACCTGATATACAATCGCGTTTGGCTTATGTCTCATGCGTAAGACAATTAGAGGTAAATAGACCCCATACCGTATCGTATCGTACCTTCATTTGTATGTTGCACTATATTCTAATGGTAATTAATTGAATTATAGGAAGTTAAAAACTCGGATTATTGTGAATATATACGTCCACCGATTGATAAATATAAGACACTCGCTTTTGGTAGTTTCGATGAAATACGTGATGTCGGCTATGTTTATGGCAAAAATTATTTTGAGACAATGGCCAAGGCTGGTCGTTTGGGTCGCTTTAATCAATGGTTTAGCAAGGAGCCACCGAGACGCGGCAATCAGAATTCCCTCAGTGAATATACTTTCATTG
This sequence comes from Amiota communis, assembly GCA_037043315.1. Taxonomy (NCBI): domain Eukaryota; kingdom Metazoa; phylum Arthropoda; class Insecta; order Diptera; family Drosophilidae; genus Amiota; species Amiota communis. Next base: position 121,250 of record JBAMAV010000643.1, read on the forward strand.
ATCTCGCACAAATTGTTTGTAAGCTACCCGAAACATATATCAGTCAAAGAGATGAATTCTATAGCGAAGATGAGGAATTTGATGGTTATATATCGGAGCCTTCATCATTTAATCATGTATGTATATTGAATGACTGATTGATTCATTAATTTTGATCATTATATAATCATTCTTTACACACACAGGAACCAGTCCCAAAATTAACACGTACAGGTACCTCGCTATCATTATCTGAAACTGAAATGGATTCAGACATGGAACTTGATCTAAATCTTGATCTCAAAAATGAAGCAAAAACGCCATCTGTCATATCTCTGCATAAAAAGGATAATGATACTAATGAACATATGACACCATCGAATGCTCAATTACGATCATTGCGTTCGCCATCATCAACAAGTGAAAGTGAACTAACATATGATGATAGAATAAGTAATGCGGTTCAACAGGATGTATATGAAAAAAATGTTAATGCTGATGAACAAAAACACCAAGAATCTGAACAAAAGCGTTCTTCAGGCTTTTTTCAATCGGCTGTAAATTCATTAAGAAGTAGTCGTCGTTCAACAGATCAAGAACCACCATTACAACGACAAGGGCCATTACGTTTTAGTAGCAGTGATGATACTTCATCACTAAATACTGCTGATGAAGAACAAGAATGGTTGGAAAATGCAAGACAACAACAAGAAGAACAACGAAGAGAAGAGGAGCGCCAACTACAACAACAACTAAAACAACAACTACAACAACAGCAGCAGCAGGAGCAGCAACAGCAACAACAACAACAACAGCAATCACCAAAGAAACGAACACATCCTAAATCCTCATCCAAGCCATCATAAGACAGACATTAATCATCATTTTCATAAGAGTGTATGTAGAATGTCTTGTAGAAAAAAAAAAAACATGATAATATGGTGATAATGATTGGAGTTGGATTGACTGAATGACTGATGACCAAAGGATTGAAGTGAAGATATATAATAATAGGCAAAATTGATAAGAAGAATGTGTGGTCAATATGATGTGAGAAGAGTGAATGGAAAAAGCAAAAGAAATTAATACTCTCATATACAAAAAAATTAGTAATGAAATGAAAGAAGAAACAAATGAAGAAAAAGAAGCCATAAGATCAGCAGTAAGACACTATACATACTTTACACCCCTAAACAATGATGTGTCCCATGCATAGTTTATTTACATATTACATAGTACATATATTTCTCTATTGGTAAAATGTGAAATGCAATGTGTTGTTGTTGTTGTTGATAGATAGATACATAGATAGATGATCGAACGATCGATCCTGGTGGCATCAAAGAGAGCAGGTTATGCATGTACATACATACAAACATATATATATTTATATACAATACAAGAACAACAACAACAACAACAACAAAAACATACTATATTTAGATACAATATAAATGAAAAAATAAAACTATATAATACTATAAATTTAATTATGATATACATATATACTACATAAGAATATGTTACATATGATCTATTATAGTACTAAGTATAACATAATTAAATTTATAAATTGGAAAAAAAAATAAAATAAAATAAAATTGCATTGAAATGAAACAAATGATGATGGGACTAAATGTACAACAAGTAGAAGAGCACAAGATTATCTATCAACTATATTAATAAATATTACATATTACAATACATACATATATCTAATTATTATTATTATTATTATTATATATTAGATTTTTTTTTTTATATTATTATTACTATAATTATAATGTATTCATCATCACCATCATCATCATCATCATAATGTGACTATGAAATAATTGTGTACTATATAATAGAAGTTGTTGATTCAGATGATGATGCTGATGATGACAGATAAATATTTAGACAAAGATCAAGACAAAGGCAAATATGGTGTGTGTGTAGCAGAGATGTGCAGTGAACATCATAATGAGGTGTGTGAAGGCTTGGTAAAAAAACAAGCCAAGCCAAGCCAAGCCAAGCAAAACAATACACAAGCTCAAGCAGGCTGGGTTCCCCAGTGCAAGCACTTCATAAGCACAAGCATTCGCTGCACATCTCTGGTGTGTAGATTACTCTAGGACACCATACATAAATACAGAAATGTTTGATGTTGTTGTCGTTTTGTATCTACTACTACTACTACTACTACTACTACTACAGCAACTACTACTAAGTAATACTAGAAAAACTATTAAAAGAACATACTATGTATATTAAAACACCCTAACCTATTGTACTATGTATATGTATCTGTATCTTTAGATATACATATGCGTATGCAAGTATATGTATTTATTATGTGTATGAAATTCTATTCTATAATCAACGAAATTTATTTGAAAAAGCAAAGCAAAGCTAACATAACAAAATCTGAAATTCAAAATTTTTCACCAATTGCCCAAAATTTCTCCAATACTTTTGTTTTCTTCTTTTTTCCGGTTTTCTTTTTTTTTTTTTGTAAGAAATAAATGAAACAAAGAAACTTATTAAGAAATATTTTATTATTTACCGAATGGTACAACTTCACTCTTTGGTGTTGATGTTGTAACAACAAGGGGGGCTGTAAGTAGAGATACGCATGCAATAAATAAGGCTTTGGGAGAGGTTATAGGGGACATGGATTGCCTAGGGACGCGTAAGTAATTTTCTAAACTTAAAAAAATAAGTAAGTACTATCTTACAAAAAATCATACCTTCTATAGAGATGTAGAACTTCCGAAGCGTGCCCGTCTACTTAATTCCTCCTACATCACCCGATTCCATAATAGAAATTGGTGGACTGTGGTGCTGAGCGAATTGTCAACACAAGCTACTTTTAATAAATATAAACTTTTTCTGGTCGAGAAACATTCAGAGCGACAGTATATCTCGTGATTATAGACGGACTTGTCGTAGAACTTCAAAAGAGACGAGAGGCATACAAAATTTTTGCGATACATTTTTGTTATTAAGCAATTTGAACGTTGAGGAATTCCGAAATAAAGTAAGTTCATTCTGGTGATTTAGAAAAATGCTTTCTGGAAGAATGTATTCATCTACGTTCTTATTTAACAGCCATAGATCGGGACGGAGAAGTGCCACAAACAACCAATGCGATTCGTAAGGTTCTAAGACAATGTTTTTCAATATTTTTTGTGTCACGACCTCCTTAGGGTGCAAAAATATTTCGCAACCCACTATCGTCAGCTGCTCCTGACCTTTTACAGTGATTATTATTAAAAATTTATATATGTATACATATTTTTTGATTTACATGAATAAAAAAAAAATCAGTCATTTTGTAGACAGCGCAATGTAAAAGCTCTCATGATACAAGAAAACAAGGTAACTCCAATTTTTAACAGTTACATATGTGTCGCTCCTGCCACAAATACAACAGGTCAGTCATGTTTCTTAAAGCTACAGAAGACTTCTATGTCGATTGGTCGGAGAAATGCATAGCTATTTGTAGTGACGGAGCAAAAGGCATGACCGGTTCGAAAAGCGGATTTATTACCAGACTAAAAAAACTAATGGGTGCATTGCTTTCTTCATCGCCAAGCTCTTGCGGCCAAAATCTTGCCACAACAATACAATGAAGTTCTCAATATAGTAATTATAAAAATAGTAAATTCTATTAAAGCAAAATCGTTAAAGATACGAATATATCGAATCATTTCTGAATATATGGGTTTATTCCACCAGAATTTCCATTACCACTCAGAGGTACGGTGGTTATCAAAAGGCAAAGTACTGACAATTTTTTTGAGGTCAGAATATTTCAAATTTATTTGTGACTCGGAATTTCTTTTAAAACTTGCTTTTCTTTCTGACTTATTTAACCATTTAAATACCTTGAATGAAATCCTTCAAGGACGGGATGAAAATGTCAATACCGCTCGACATTAACTGAGCTAAGGTGGTCCGAGTACTAGGTGAACGATGTCTATAACAATATTATACTGATGTGACTCTAATGCATTTTCAACTGACCTCCGATATAACTCATCACGATCCGACTTATAGGGACTACTGTCCAGAGTGTCACCCTAAATAAATGCTATGTCATCCTTGGGGAACAACGCCCGTAATACTTATTTAGTGCTTTCATATATGTGGCCAGTAAAACCTACTAAGAAAGCAGTTCATTATGCTTGCAAATCGATAATACTTTTGCTTCCTTGTGGAAATTGTCATCTAAAAGTAATCTTTGGTGTGGTATCGAGTTGAGTCGGGCGTTACTAAATGTAATAATGCAGCAATACATACCCACTGACTGAAGTACAAGTTAGTGCACATTTGTACCATGTACAAAATATATACTATCTACAGTTTAGTGAAACATATCTTGATGATTGTATGGTAAATCAATCAATTGCCTCGATCCTCCTTCACTTTCTCAATTGCTGTTGAGAGTTTCTCTTCTCTTAAGATCGGGTAAAGAGCGTGTATAGGATGGCCCCAACACACTGTCTTAAGTAATAACAGCTTGCATACTCTTTATGTCAGACTCCTGGCCTTCACTCACATTTGACATAAAAGGTCCTCTTGTAAAAATGATCATAGAATCAGGAAGTATGGTACCGGCAAAGCTTATACAAGATGCCGGGGTGCTAGACTCTGTCGAACGCTTGTCGAACATCTAGGAAAGCAGCAGAGCAGTGCTCAGCTTGGTCGAAGGTGTATTGAGAATTTTTTGAAAAATTCGGTACACTGCTCTGGAGTTCTGTGACATCCCTGAACTCAAACTTGCAGAACTCTAACCAGAAGTAATCTTTCTAATATATGAGCTGAAATTCATATTGCTATATAATACTGTACAAAGGGTGGCGTAGGACCTTCCTGATTGGAAGAGGGTGTGGGAATTCGTGTAAATATGTCCTATTACATAATTCTGCTCTATCTGAGCAATTTGACTAATGCCTTAATAGCTATTGCTTCACATAAGAGATATTTGTGCCTCAAACTGCTTACTATAGGCCTTGTCTCTAGGCTAACGTGCTATTCTTTTTTGAAATACACTTATCTAAATGTTGTTGTTCTATAGAAGACAATGTCGTAATATTCATACTCATGGTTATGCTGGGGTCAGTTGTTTGTTTCAATTAAGACCTCGACCTGGTTCCATACTTCTTTTGGGAAATAATAAAAAGTTTTTGTTTTTTTTTTAAATTTTTATTCGTGTTTTGTTTTTTGTTTTAGTAAAATTTCAATTACAATTGTTTGCCTTTTCCCCATTGGTCATACTACTTGTATCAACTTCATCAGTTTTAACATTGTCCTTCTTGAAAAAGCGATTGAGGCTTCTTAGGACTTTATTATTTTTATGTATAGTACTCATCAACTTAAAACCCACCGCTGTAGACTTGATATGATTACCAGTATTTCCAATTATTTCTGGTAATCGTGGAAAAGGTTTAATCAATTCATCATCAATAATGTATGATTCAGAAAGTAGATTAGATTTCGTCGAGTTCTCCTCTATTATGGGACTATTGGAGGAGGAGGCGGCGTCATCTAAACTATTTTCTGGAGCCACATTAATGTGTTGACTTCTTTGATTGGAGGTACATAACTTTTTTGCTTCTTGCTTCTTGTTTACCATATTCTTGGTACTGTTGGCCACGTTGGTTTTACCGGTCACCGGTTTGACAGCGGCTTTCTTGGGGTTACTAAAACAACCAGATGTTTGACTGGGTAAAGGGTTTCTATTTTTATGATTAATGGTTTTTTTAGCATTAGTAGTAGCCACTACTACCTTTGTCGTCTTTATCGTCTTATTGATTTTCATGGGTTTTTGTGTATTTGTTATGGAATCGGAATCGGCTTTCATTTTGGCACGGAGTTGCGATGCAGAATTTAAAAGCAACTCATGAGAGCCTTTGCCAGTTAAGCGCTGAAGACGACGACTAATGCGTCTATGTTCTTCTAATTGCTTCAGATACTTTTGATGAAGTTTTATTGTCGATTCAATAGTATTGCCATGCTTGCCATACGACTGATAACAACTGGCAACGATTCCCGCCCAGGTCCAACATTCGGGATTTGAGCTTAGAGAGCCTGCAACATTCTTTAAACGAAAATGCTGTTTTTCTAAATTTCTAACCTCAGTTGTCTTTATTGCTTTTTTCGCCATGGCAAGTTTACAACTACATACATATGTCGGTATGCGTGTAGTATGTCTAGAGGCTAACAATCGAAAAATTTTGAATTTAAATAGACATGCCAAAAGGAGAATGTATGCCGAAAATTTGATTTTTACAGATTTGAATTTTGGAATGAACTATCATAAAAATATTATGAAGCATCATTATGACATTTGAAACATGGATATATATATTCAAATTTACTGATTATTGGGTAAAAACTGGGGATAGCATTCAAACATGTCATTGTAGCTGTTTACAGCTGTTACTAGACCAATTATCGACTATCCGGTGCAGCAAATTAGACAAAAGCACAACTCAGATTGCAAAGATTATCGAAGTCGAAAGACTAGCTTTTGTCTACGTAACGGTAGCAATGAGAACAGCTCTATAAAGCTGCCCTATCGCCAAGAAGGAGACTATTTTATTCGTGACAAAGCTTTTTGATAATAAAAAGGATTCGTCAGGGTACCAACATTTCTACTTAGGGATGAGCTTAAACTCCAGAACAAAACAAACATCACTCTAAGCAATCTCTACCCGACTGAATTTAACTTCCAACAAAAGTTATGAAGTTATTGTACATTTCCGGATAGGACAAACTGGGAAAAGTTAAGATTAAAACTCATTTGTGACTCCTGACTGGCTCTGAAACGGATACTAGTATTGGAACAGTAATCTACGGGGAAAAACTCAGAAAGCCAAAAGAATTAAGTTTTTTTAGGCTGAAATCTATGAAATAGAGCTAGTTTGCCTTAGAAATAGAGAAATAGAATAACAAGACATCTTTTGATGACCATCAATGGGAGACACTTCTCCTATCTATGTTACATGACAATTGTTTCGATCCTCGATTGATTCGAATGATGAAAAACGTGTTTTTACTTTTGTTAAGTAATTTTTATGAATTTCCCGGCACCAGATCCAGATTTGTCTGACTACATAAAGCCATTCATTGATATTGAATTTTATCCAAATCGGTTTGGCCATTCCCAAGATATGCGCATTTAATATACTCCCAGCCAAAATTTGAACTGAAATTTAGGTTTTTTACTACCATATGTATGTATATATTTCGGGTTTGATCTGTTACCCCCAGGCTTAGGCAATACTTTTTTACATCATTTAAAGTAAATTCTATTTCACATAAATCATCAAAGCCTCTTCTGTTTTTTATAGGTATATATGTATATATTGTACTTTGTAAATCAGTGCTAGGTTATCCACAGAAGCATTGTAGGCAAATACCTATGGGCCCGCACCCCTCTTTCATCAAAGTGCGCTTTAATTTAAAGGAAAGTAGTAAAAGTTCATATAGCTGTAACTGGTTTCAAATGGAACAGAAATCATAAAATTAAGTTCCGATTCAATTCCTACATATCTTAATCCGTCGATACTTAGAATATTCTTAGATGTTTACAAATCTAGTACTAGATACTGCGCCTTATATGGTATCGTTGGTAAGTTATATGGTGTTAGTTGATGGGAAAATATCCTATTCGTAGTAATCATCTTGAACATTGCTTAAAGTGTGGAAGGTCCCGATCCCTGAATTGAATTTGGCTAAACATTATGGTCATTCATAGAGCAGACTTGCTCGCACACACAATACATGATAAACTAAGCAGCAGTCGATTTATTTAAATTCTTATAATCGTACTTACAATATGTAGATACTTATAGATCTAATTGCCTTTTACAATTTTGACTTTAAACAGTCTTTTAAGATGTCAAGCAGGTTTTCAGTCAAAGCGCACCTGCCGGGCAAGCAGTACCTACTTTTGAAAAGTTTTCTCTGCTGCGCTCAGAGACATAATGTCCACCATCAGGCTTATGAGAGCTGGTGTCCCACAATGCAGCATTCTCGCCCCGGTTCTCTACTCCATATACACCTTCGATATGCCGAAAACTAGCGAAGACCAAGCAACCATTCCTACCAACGTGGATGACACGGCAATCTTATGCACCTCTGATTAACCAAACGAAGAGGCGTAGAAAATGAACAGTTACCTAGAAATATTGCATGCCAAATTCACCAACTGCACATTCACTCTAAGAAGAGGCGTCTGTTCAGTTGTAACTTAGAACTCTACCATCATTTCGCAGTTGGATCAAATCAGTTATCTTGGTCTGAACTGGCTCCTCCTTCCTTCAAGTAAAGTATCGTTAGCTAACAAAAGGTAAATATACATACATGCAAATGGTGGCACCAGTTTGGTGATACGCTATTCAAATATGGGACACATTTGCTGCATACAACATTGCCAAACTGCAAGGCTCTCCGCAGATACCTTAAGATGCCCCACGGTAATGGAGGTGATCAAATTATATAATAGGCGTTAATACACAAATTTTTTGACGAATTCCAACCTGCTGTCATCCGCCCTCAATCGCTGCTCAACAAAGCATAGACTGATATAACAGTTTTCTGAGTATATACTTTTAAAATCAATGGATTAATAATTCCTTATGATGATGATGATAATAAAATATAAAAATGTAATATGTTGATATCATTTTTATTTTGTAATATTGTATTATCATATATGTAGGTAAGTAGTGTTGTTTTTGATTTAATTATCGGAATTCTTTTCTGGTGATTTCTTTGAGAACGGTTTCATTTCGATCAAATCAGTTTTAAGTGCTCGAAAACTCTTGCGCAAAGTATTGGATACTTTTTTCGTATAGCTTATATTAGTACTGCACAATGAGACTTTGTCATCGTTTTGCATATTTGCTGCCCTCAAGGGACCCAATTCATCTGGTTGACTGTCACCATCTGGGGAGCAACTACTATTATTGGGTGAACTTTTTAAATATTTACGATTAAAATGTAATTGTGGCGTGCCCCAATTTCTTTCAATATACATATTAAATTCGGTATCATTATCAGAACCAGTAGCAGAATCAGCAGCCTGCATGTTAGTTATTTTATTTGGACTTGTATCGATGGAACCATCAGCGAAGGCGACGGCGCCGGCATCAGCATATGCTACAGAATTTCGATCATTATTCATCTTTCGTGTGATAATTAGATCCGATGAAACACTCTTAATATTCCCACATTCGAATTGTGTTTGCTGATAGTTTAATGGAAACGATTTACGGACATTTGAGTCTGCAGTGAAAGGCTTCCTAGGTGATTTTACTACCAACACATTAACCGAATAATGCAACAACTAAAATATATAAGTAGAAATAATAGAATTAATAGTAGTAAAGTGTAATTAGATATTGTAACACACCTTATCATCATCTATGAATTTATGTAAATCCGTCATGGTAATGCTGACACAGGTGCCATCCATAAGAATATCATTATCGTATTCGCTGTGTACCGGAAACTTTTGCGTTATGGCCAATGCATCATTATTGGGATGTATCAATGTCACCTCATAGGCGAAATTGTATTTTTTCTCTTTGAAACTTGATGTGCAGGTCATGGTGAATAAGACTCTCTCTCGATCGTAGATTTCATAAAAATTAAACATTTCATCGTGCACTTGGAACACATAGTAGCCAGTTAATGGTTTCTGTTTGACTCCCATATTCCATATTAAGTTAACACTACCAGTGTTAAACACTTTATTGGCATGTTCGATTTCAAGATGTTCCCTCCATTGAATCTCACGTCCATACCACTGACAATCGTTCCATACACGTCCCATAAAACATTTCATGGGCTTATAAACGCATTGCTTCTCATGCCAATCCAGCAAAGCGATGGGCATACGCACTGAGCAACCACCAGCAGCGTGACTGCAACGGAAATGAGCCTTGGCACAAAGCGCTTCAACTGTCAGCGAACGATTATTTGTAAAGGTTTCCTAGAAGATACAATATGAAATACAGTATTGTATTATAGAAGCCCTTTGACGAAATCAAATCATTGGTGCACGCAAATAAGCATTCAACTATTTGGGAGCTTGCTTCTGATCTACAACAAAAAAGTTCTCATAGAATAATTGAACTAACGTCACTTAACTTTATAAAGAAATTCTATATTTGGTTACCAAACACATGATCCATTGTTGCAGTCTTATGATTATGGCTGATAAAAACTGGATTATCTACAACAAAGTCAGGTTTAAAATTTATTGAAGTAGACGAAATAAAATACCACAAAGGTAAAGAAAGGCGGACATCTACCAAAATCTAATGGAAGTGGAAAGGACCACCACACAGAATTGTCAAAATCTTGTCAATCATATAGAAGTTGTGTCTTCATTACATATAATAATGACAGATCACACAAGAATTTTGCCATTCGAAAAAAGTTATTGAAGCATACACCAAAAAGTTTAGAGTCTAGCCTATTATTTAGAGATTTATATCATTCCTTGCAAAACTCCTTCTATGGCACAACGTTTTCCTCCGTTAATCTCATCACACTTTCAACAGCTTGACACCTTTTTTCTATCATAAATTTATTATGTCCTAGATATACATTACAACATTTTATCTTGATCTGATCCGGTCCAAAAATGTGTTCAGGAAAAGCTCAGTCTGAACTAAAATTACATACTTATAATACAATAGTTTATCTTAAACGGAAGTCCTCTGCCTTCCAATATAATTTTATATTTACATGCTCAGATAGAGTAAACTGGAAACAGTTAAGATTAATTTCTGTTTTGTGGTTCTCACGTATGATACACGAATGTGTCAAAAACGAATACCAATATTGGAGCACGAGTCTATAGGTAAAAGACCCCCAAGATGTACATACATATGCATACGTGTTCACTAGAGCCTGAGTGATTTATGCAATAGAGCGATCTATTACTTAGGCCTAAGAAAAGAAATTGAGTGGGCTACTGTTAACAGTCACGTCTATATGCATACATATACATATCTGATAGCAAGGACTCAGCGCTTTTGAGATCCTATACCCGGGCATAGTGGTTATCTTGTGAACGAAGAGACAAATGAACACGCTAGGAAAGGACCAAAACCATTCTGAGGGCTGCCTTGGAGTTCCACAAAAATGAAACTCAAACGGTGGTTTGAATGTAATGTAATGGATGGAAACAATATACATACTATATATGTATATATTGTATACTAGCTGTGCTCTCGACTTCGTACGCGTGGTATTCGAAATATGTTTGTAATAGTGTGTATTTTGTTATTTTTTTCTCTAATTATCAGATCTTTAATGTTGCCCTGCAGCTAAAGAGGAAAACATTCGATAATCAGCCAAAAAGTAGGCAACAGAATCAAAACTATGAATATTTTTTGATTTAGTAAGTCATTTTCCACGCTAAATGCTACACGAAGCTTGCTACAATACACCAGTCAAAACCGCATTCAAATAGGTTGAACCGTTTCTGAGATTAGCGTGCACAGACACGAAAAGGCTTACGATTTTATATATATGTATCTACACATGTGTAGATGAGTAGCGAAAACCTTTATATCTTTCAGTTTCTGCAAAATATTGTTACTCAAGAGATACTAGGGCTAATTCGAAATACAGTATTCGTAGGTATTAAGTCTCAGTCTTAATACCATTATTACATATTATAAAGCAAAGTCGAAATTCCTGTTTGTTCCGATACACAGAACTTCTAAGCCACGCATCGGATTTTGATACTGTTTTCACTTTCATGTGTAGAATTTTTAACCGAAAGGTTAATACGTACAATATATTCTAATTATGTAATTCTAATGCAGTCTTTGTCAACTTTATTTTCAAAAGAATAGCTTACATCCAAATTTTTAAATCAATTATACCAAGAATGAATGACAGAATTTTGAAACCGATGAAGAAATGGAAATGTGCATCCGTGGAAAGTAGGGACGGTTCCTAATGAAATCTTCGGATAGATGATAAGTAGTTGTAGTACTTATGAGATTTGTTACAATAGGCTCAATTGAGGTCACTAGCCCCCGCCCTTCCCCTAACCTAATCTAGTTTAGAATTTCTTTTTAATTTCTGTTAGTTGGAAAGTTATCATCATAAAAATCATTTTTGTACAAGTATGTAGATGTCTCCAAAGTCTCTTTTCATCAATGCTTCAAACAATCATAATATCATGACAATGTGATAAGAATACAATATTATTGTATTGTAGTATACCGTAGTAAGTATGTACGAGTATGTATTATCTAAAAGCAGATAAGATGGCAAGCGTAGAACTCTTTGCCCACCATAACCATAAAACGAACGTATCACTAACGATATGAAATTAAATTGATATTTTTAGTCTATACCATATATGGTATGTACTTAGTACTTGCGGCCGATAAATGCTTAAATAAAACCAGAAAAAAGGTTATCATTGGCAATGCCAAAGATGTAATACTCTTCACGCTCCTCCGGGTTGCATCCAACCGTACGGCAACAAATATCAGATATCAGATATGCTTCAAATAAGTATTCGACGTGTTACAGTTTAAGTAGCAACAAAGAACACAGTTTGAGTGGCGCTTTACAGTTTTGTACTTTTACCCCTCCTAGTGGTTCGATTCGGCTGATTCCGATAAATGTGCAGCGTATGGTAAAAAGAAACCTATGTGCAAAATCTCAAAGACTGAGGGACTAGTTTGGACAGACGGACATGACTAAATCAACTCGTTTCACTGAATATGTATAATACATATGTAATATGGGGTCTGCAATGTTTCCTTCTGTGTGTTACAAACTTCATGACAAACTTATAATACTATGCGCTCCCGTGAAGAGTATAAATATGGTACATACTATATACAATAGTATATGTATTAACGTCATAGATACAATACATGCTAAGACTTAATATACTTAGTATCTATGATATGAGAATGAAATGACAACATTATATATAATAGTATAGGTACCTGTATATAAATCTATACATACCTTACATAGTGGACACATCAATAGTATTCTGGTGCATTGATCACAGATGCTATGTCCACTTTTGCAAAGTAAAATTGGTGCTTTCATAGCATTGGCACAGCCAGGACATCTTAGTTGTTCGACCAAAGCTTCATAATGTTTTGGCGAAATTGGGTGACCTAAGGTTGATGATATTGTTGATGCCGGACGATCCTTAGGTGGAGGTGAACTTGAACTTGATGATTTTTCTTCATTGCCAATCGAATGATGTTTGTTGCGTAATTGCACATTATCATTTAGAATTGAAGTTTCAATGGAGGCATTATTTTCGTGGAGGGTAGTTGTTGTCGGTGCTGGTGCTGACGTGGGTTTTTGTTGCGGTTGTGCTGCTGCTGGTGATGATGGTGTTGTTGTTGTAGGAGACACAGGAGAGGAACGATTGTCGCCAGGCCCAATGCTACGCGTACGACTCAACATTGGCGGTTTAGGTGGTGGTGTTGTTGGTGATTTTAATGGTATTGTTGTTGTTGTTGTTGTTGTTGTAGTTGATGCTGCTCCAGCTTGTTTTGGCAGTGTTGCATACTTAATTAAGAAGTTTTTCGATATAGTTCTATCTTCTTCTTTATTAATGCCATTGACTTTGCTTTCCTCACGATCCTCCTCATGGATCGTATGTATACGTGGTTGTTGTTGTTGTTGTTGTTGCTGTTGATCTGTCTGTGATTGATTGTCGTTGTCGTTATCGCCATTGATCGTTTCATATATTTTTTTGTTTGACACACTAACCACACCAATCTCCTCCACTGGTGATAGCGGTAGTGGTGTTGTTTTACTCACTAACAATTCCTGTGCTATTGCTGTTGCTGTTGCTGGTGTTGATGTTTCATTTACATTAACAACGGTGCTATTAAGGAAAAATCGACGTTTCTCATTTATCTTTTCAATATTTTTCAAATGATTAAGTATTTTCAGATCTTTAGTACTATTATTATCGAGCCCCGAAAACGATGACGAATTGTATGAAGATGGCGTTGAGCAAGTCGTTGTCGTTGTTGTTGTTGTTGATGTTAATTGAACTTGCTCACCATCATGATTCATAGAAGTTTTTAGATTCTCCGTGGTGTTTGTAGAAAATGAATTGGAAATTTTATCTGATGTGACTTCTTTGACTTGGCTTATATCCGAAATAGTGTTCTTAACTCTGGAAAGATTTATTGATGAAGATGTTTGAATAGTATTAACAATTCTAGAAGCAGCATTGTTGTCTTCATAATGTATGGCACTCATTTTCTTTATGGTAAGTAGTTAAGTAGTACAGACAAGAGAGAGAATCAGTCAGTCAGTTCAGTTCAGTTCAGTTAAGTCAGTTCAGTTTAGTCCTATTTAACACACTGATCTAATGATCATGTTCTAGTTCGCATTCACATTTTTGTACTTACGTTGCTTACCATACTACTATCTTCGAACGTATCTTATCAGCAACCAACATCACCACAAATACAAGCAACCAACCAACCAACCAAGCAAGCAACTTACTAACTCACTCACAACTCACAAGAAACCAATCGTAACTACCTACTCACACTTGGCTATCAATCGATACTATACTACATTCACTCTCACTATCATAATAAACTAAATAAAGTAACAAAACTTAATTATTCCAAAGATTTTGACATTCCGATTGCATGACTTCTTATCATTAAATTAAAGAAATGCTAACAACATCTATAAAATGTCCAAAACTAAGCAATTTCTTTGATCAAATGCACTTACTTAGGTACGTAGAACTCATCAACTCATCACTCACCACTCACATGTAATGAGTGGATCATCTACATCTATACATATCCTGTTTGGTTTCTAATTAGTTAAGTTAACCAGTTACCCAGTCAGTCAGCCAGTCAGCCAGCCAGCTAGCCAACCAGTCAGTAATATCTAGAACCTTTTTTGCATATTGTAGTATTGTATTTACCAATTAGTCACTTTATAACAGCACAGAAGACCAACAATAACTAAAAACTAAAGACCTTTTGACTGCATAACAAACAAAAGAAATTGGAAATTGTCGCATGTTACATACATACATATGTATAACAATACTACTATTCTATTCAATTCATTTCATTTCTATAATAGATTCATTTGTCGGATACTAGTTAAAGGGTTGCTTTGCTTTGCTTTGTTGATGGTTTCAGTTTTACAGTTTTAATTTTGGTTTTACGCTGAGCCAGCAAATATAAAATGAAAAGCACAAAGAAACAAAAAAAAAATAAAAAGCCTAAGCCCTTCTAACAGCACCTTGCTGCTGGCATTTGTTCACATCTACACATCCACACAAAAGTCCACACAAAAGTATTGTAAATTACGTTTAAATTATTGTCCGTCAATGGTTTTTGTTGGTACATGGTACAACATACTATATGGTTTTTTGGGGCGGTTATCGGAATGTAAGCGGAAATATTCGCGCGCAATTTTTGAGACTGTGAGTCTGACAATGAATGGCAATAATACCAATGCAAATAACTAACTAAGACACACCAGACCCATTTCGACTCAAAATTGTGCACATGCACCACGGCAATGTCACACAAAACGAACGTCAGTCAGTCAGTCAGTCAGTCAGTCAGTCAGTCGGCCAGTTAGTTAGTTAGTGAATTGCAAAGTCAAGGCGCTGACGTTACAAACAACAAAAAGAAAGAAAACAATTCAAAGCAAAACCAAGTAATAATACCATATATGTATATTGTACTAACCTAACAACTATGAACCATTTAGGTATATCATATACCATAGAGCTTGTCGTCGGCATGGCACGGCGAACACTGCTCTCTCCCTTCTCCCCTCCCAATATTTACATTCTATTGTATGTAGTACATTCATAGTGCTCTAAATCTTATCACAATTCAAATAGTAGTTAAATAATTATAATAGAAATAAATAAATAAAAATAAATGAACTGAAAACAAACAAATTATATGGTAAATAGAGAAAGAATACATACTATAAAGCGATTAAGTTCAACATTGGAACGACGACCGACATTGCATTGGTATAGCCATCGCCATCGCCATAGCCATAGCTATCGACACCGCTGCCGTCACCTTTGTCACAGCAACAGCAACAGCATCATCTCTTACTTAGTTGGATAAGAAATAACAATTGTATCACGGTAGAAACACGAGTCAACATTTGAATAAATGCATGCATACATACTACATATATGGTAGTATTCACTTAAATTATAATGTCATCTATCTATCTACACTATCAACAAACACCAAGTAGTAAGCTTTTTGTGTAGTATCACTCTATAGCCGCACATCATCTTAAGTAGTTGAACACCGGAGAAATCATATTGTACTAAGTATAATTGAATATTTCTATTTCTATAAGAAGTCATGAAATCCCCACCACGCCATATACTTCATTTGTCTAAGGAGGAACAATGTAAATTCATCGATTCATTCGATATTATGTTGAGCGATTGCGATGGTGTAGTTTGGCTTTTGGTTGGACCCATAGCTGGTACTGGCGAGGCTGTTAATCTATTGAAAAAAGCAGGTAAAGCTGTTAAATTCGTATCAAACAATAGCTTTCGCAGCAATGAGGACTACATGAAGCGTTTCAAAGATATTGGTGCTGTTGACTTAAATGATGGCGATATTGTTCATCCGGTTAAAACTATTGTACGTTATTTGCAAAAATATTTACCAGGCGAACGGGTTTTCTCCTTGATGTCACTGGAAGCAAATGAAACATTACGCATCAATGGCATAGACTATGAATCATTGGTTAGTTGGTGATTTACCATAGCATAGCATATAGTATTTAGCATTGCAATATATGTATGTAGTAATACCTTATCCTTTTGCAGCAAGTAAAAAATCATTTAACAGCTGCGAGTTTGGTTCAAGAACTTGATATAAAACAACCTGTTGGTGCTGTTCTATGTGATATCCATTTGGATTTATCATATGTTGAACTGGCTAAGGCCATACGTTATTTGCAACAATCGGAAAATTGTCAATTGATTGCCGGTGGCAGTGATGTCATTATGCCATTGGCACAGAATTTGAATGTTGCTGGTTTTTATGATTTTGTGCAACACATAAGTCGCTATACAGATAAAACGCCCACCTTTTTGGGTAAACCATCGCCCATACTGGGTAATATGCTTAAAGAAATGTACGATATAAAGAAACCAGAACGTTGCATTTTTGTTGGTGATATGCTTGTGCAGGATGTACAATTTGGTAAATCGTGTGGCTTTCAATCATTACTCGTACTCTCCGGTGGTCTTAGCAAACAGGATATGTTAAATGCTGAACCAGAAGCACAACCTGATTATTATGCCGATAGCTTGGCTGATTTCATACAACTGTTTCATAATATTACAGTACAAGATGATTAACTTAAGGCAAGTATACACAGGACACAGTTTAACAGTTGAGTAGTATGTTACAGAGATTTATGGTAAAATATTTACCATCAATTTATTATTGTAATCTATATAATTTTGGTGTATAAATGTGATCAATAATCATCAATATCAATAATAAATCTTGAAATACAAGTTAACAAAAAATGTGAACATAAATTAATTTAATATATTAGTATGTATAAATATTTAAATCTCTAGGTCATCTGGATGGTATAGTTCGGTTAACAACCGATAAACATAGGAAGGTGCATGACCACCCCTGAAAAAAAAAAAACAACAAAAACATTTATTTAATACAATATATTACGTAATAATACGGAAGAAACAAAAATTTCTGATCTTCAACGCAATGAGTAGATTTTGAACACAACATTATACTAAAGGGAGGATATGATCTAATACATATGTAGATGTGTATATGTATATGAAAACCAATTAGTAAAGGATAGGCACATTGATTCCACCACACAACAATGTGGCAAACCATACCAAGACAGTAAAATAAAAATTAAAACAATATAATTTTCATTAGTATTTTAAAGCGTATGAAAATATATGTGACACGTCTAAACCACATCCGGTGATCAATTTTAATACTTTCATAGGGTCACGAGCAATTAATTTGTATTATATATTGAGAAATCATAAAGAACATGAACAAAATTTTAAACATTGTGGGTCATTGACAAACGCTACTAGTAATTAACTAGACGGACACAGACTTATCCCATTTGAATTAACTTGCCATGTAGATTTGATACCAATATCAATGTTAAGAGGCTACAATATACGGTGTGCTATGCGTGTTATTAAGGCTAAATTAAGTGACACAAAGTGTTGCGAATATAAATGATCGATAACAACACTTTTAATATTTTTACTTACATATTTGATATGAACAATGTGACTAGATCTGGTGGCACATAATCAAACATTGGACTGTAGACTTTTGCATTACGTGCTGGCAATGAATCGTAGGGTATGACACCTTCAGCACAGCCAACCATGTTGAACGCATCCTGCTCGCATAAATGTAATGGTGACAGCTTGTACATAGGTGCTAATACAATTACTGGTACAGAATAGTGTTTGGCAGCCAAAGCAACAGTGTTAGCACCGCATGCAGCTCGTAGACCACCGTTTGCCAAAACGCTATGCGTACCAATGATAACCTTATTGACTCTTGACATCATTGCGAATATCGCCGAATCAGGTATAACAATAATTTCCACTTTGTCACAAGCTAAACTATTGGCTAGGTTATGACCCTGTTGGAAGAGATTCATAAGTAGATTCATTTCAAATTCTATGGCAAATACCAATTAGGCGAATGACACTTACACGGCAAGCTGGTGCACATTCTGCCACAATAATTGTAAGAGATTGTCGTTTTTTAATTGCACGCTTAAGGAAATTTTCAACACTACGCGAGTGACCTAATGTTAATATTATTTCCGATGAATGGATGTGTTCTTCAGCCTGTATGTATATATTCTCTGAACTAGTCTCCAGCTCTGTTTCGATCTCTTGCAGATGATCAAGCAATGCATCACGCAAGCCCTGTTGCGGCTTTGTATAGTCTACACTAACATCATATTCGCTGGTCTGTGTGACCAGTTTGTGCAATGAGAGTGTTGCCTGTGAATCATCTGCAAAATGTTCAACCTTGGCACTTAGTGAGTCGAATTCTTCACGTATCACCTTTAGAACACGTCGTGCTATATTCGAAGTTACAGTTTCCTGAGGAAGAGCTGCCTGAAGAATTCGGCATTGGATGCGTACAATATTCATGAGGGCACTATAGATATAGAGAAATGTACGTAAGTACGTATGTAAGTATATCTTATAAAAGTAGTAGTATTTTTACTTACTCAGCATGCTGCCAACTTTTGCCGGTAATGATACTTTTAAAGATTTTTAGTGTCTTTGATGTTATGGAATATGAGCCTTCAACTTTCCTAAGATATACAATCAGCACAAAACAAAACAAATAAATCATTTGTTAATAAATTAATTTTATTAAGAATATTTTTTTGTATCATATTTACCCCAATTTCACATCGTGTATGAGTTGCGAAACTTCTTTAATTGGTTGATCCTTCACCATTTCAACAATTCAGCTAAATATTACAACAAATACAGAAGCTTTCTACTTTTATTTCACGCATTCCCATATGCACACATGCACATTCACAATAGAGTGACCAGTGCTCTAAAAAATAGTAAAATAATAAAAACACGCAGGGTTGCATTTGAAAAGTGCTGCCAGCCAAAATTAAATTAATTCAAAATTTTTTTAATTTATTTATAATTATAACAATAAATAATAATTTTAATATAATGTACATAAACGACACACAATAGAAATGTGAAACATCTTTTTTTTATTGCTGTTAAATGTTAGATTTTTAGTGATTTAATTCAAACACAATTTTGGTGTATTTTAAGGTTTTATTTATTTTTGCTAGTTGGATCAGTTTGTATTGTTTGTTGTGTTTACGTGTCTACTACAACAACATTTCGGTTTCATTATGTCCACGAAGGCAGGGGAAACAATAAACTGCCGGATTTTAAGTTAAGTTAAGTTTCAAAGTACTGACGACTTTGTTTACTTTTTCTTTATTGTTTTATTTAATGTGCTGACACGGCACATCCGTCATCAATTGCCTGTTGTTCAAACAAATTTAGTATGAACATACACAGTAAGTTGAAGCCCAGTTCGCTCAAATTAGAGAGCACAACATTTGAAATCATTTACCAACCATTTCCAACTAATAATCTATAATGTTTTCAATTATAAAAGTGAATAACAATACGCTGAAGTATATCAGCTTGTTAACGTTAACATTACAAAATGCTATACTGGGTCTTAGCATGCGCTATGCACGGACCAGACCAGGAGAGATCTTTATTAGTTCAACGGGTAAGTTAAGTAACAAGGAAAGGATTGATAGGATGACTTTGATTTGTATGTTGAACACACTGAGGTTACTGTTGGTGTTGTCTAATTCTGCATTTTATTTGGTTTTTTGAATTGAATTTTCAGCTGTACTAATGTCGGAAATTGTAAAGCTTCTCACCTGTCTGGTGCTTGTATTCAATGAAGAAGGCAAGGATGCACAAAAGTTTTTGCGCACACTACATAAGACAATTGTCGAAAACAAACTTGATACGCTCAAGGTATGCGTACCATCGCTTGTTTATATCGTTCAAAATAACTTGCTCTACGTGTCAGCATCACATTTGGACGCGGCAACTTATCAGGTGACTTATCAACTCAAAATTCTTACAACTGCTATGTTTGCAGTTGTGATACTGCGCCGCAAGTTACTCAACACACAGTGGGGAGCATTATTGCTTCTAGTTATGGGAATTGTACTTGTTCAGCTTGCACAAACCGACGGCGGTAGTGCAGCGGCAGCTGCTAGCACAAATTCAACTGGACCAGAACAAAATCGTTGGCTCGGCTTATGGGCAGCATTGGGCGCTTGTTTTCTGTCTGGATTTGCTGGAATCTATTTTGAAAAGATACTAAAAGGTGCCGATGTATCCGTTTGGATGCGAAATGTTCAGCTCAGTCTCTTAAGTATACCATTTGGTTCGTTGACTTGTTTTTTAAACGATGCCTCCGATATATACCAGAATGGATTCTTCAATGGTTATGACCTATTCATTTGGTATCTGGTTGTGTTACAAGCCGGAGGTGGCCTCATTGTTGCCGTAGTGGTTAAGTATGCTGACAACATACTAAAGGGATTCGCTACATCCTTGGCCATTATCATATCATGCATTGCCTCCATATACATCTTTAACTTTAATCTGACGTTACAATTTTCATTTGGCGCTGCACTGGTAATAGCATCAATATTTCTTTATGGCTATGATCCAAAACGCATCGCAACAAAACCGGGAACCACCAACCTTACATCTGTTTCAACGTCAGCAGATGAAGAAAAACTTCTACCTCGTGTCTGACACGGTTCGATGTTTACCACTACTTTGACTACAAACCAACAATATTCCACAGTATTTAAATAAACACACACAAATACAGCGTGGCTTAAGCCTTCTAAGTTCTACAAATATACATATATGTTTTTTTTTTCATATCCTTTCAATTTTAAATACTCAAACTGAACGGGTCCTGCTGACTTGACTTAAAAAAAGGGACGGACAAGAACTTTAAGTTTCAACTACTATTTTTTTTTATTTTATTGCGTATGAACGATGTTTAATGTAATTAAAAAATACAATTAAAAAATAAATTATTTTGCTATACTATAATAAATTTACAAATGTTTATATGTACATATATGGTAAGATATGAAAAGTTTGTATAAATTTAACAATATTTAAACTTCACACTGATTTAAACGAGTAAAAGGATGTATAATTTATCAAAGATTTCAATTTATGCTACGAAAATCCATTTTAGAATTTAAATTGAATCGGGTATATATATATAGGATAGATTTATCCATAGAATAATTTTGTTCAATTTAAAAATATAATATTAAAATACCCGACAGTAATAGAAATAATAAAAAACTTTTGCTAAAAATATCAGTCGAAAATCATCAAAACTATACTGTACTGCTTAGTTTAGTCATTCCATGCATTTATAATATTGTCATCTTGTGTTTGCAATATAATAACAGTTTCAAAGACACGCAGTGAGGGTCCCATTTTTAAATTAAAACGTTTAAAGATTTGATTACGTCTAAGCAAAAGCAATGAGGCTCCGTCAATTTCATGCTTCCTAAAGACATGTGCCTCATTTGGATGGTATTGTGCAAAGAAATCAACCACATTATCTACAGTCCATTTTCGTATTGAATTGATATCGGTGGCTAAATTTAATTCATTCTGTTCAATTTTCACGTGTGCCACCAACGGTAGCGGCAGCGGCAGCGCCGGTGGCAGTGATGATGATTTTACTTGTGCGGGTGCGGGTGCTGGAACTTCTGTTAAACTTATGCTTTTATCTGATGCTGGTGCTGATGCTTTGGAATGGGTTCGTGCATCTGGAGTTATTGAGCGTTTCTTCATATCCTTTTTGGCTTTTACACCCATGTTATCGGGCGGCACAGATTCACATTTAGAACACTTGAAAGAGTCGCCATCAGACACTTGAGACTTGGTCACAATTGGTTTGTGACAATCCATATGGTAAGCATCAACGCAAAGTGTGCACATGAT
Source organism: Amiota communis (assembly GCA_037043315.1). Lineage (NCBI taxonomy): Eukaryota > Metazoa > Arthropoda > Insecta > Diptera > Drosophilidae > Amiota > Amiota communis. Next base: position 143,859 of record JBAMAV010000643.1, read on the forward strand.
TAATTCTTTCTGTAATTTGAATCATAATGAATTTGATGTAATCTAATCACATTATCCATCATATTTGTACTTACATTTTTATGCAATGTTTGAGTAGATTTATTTCGTGAACAAACACAGCACTGGCGACAAGTTTCACATTTATATTTATCACGGGCCAATCTATAGCACTCGAATTGTATTTGCAGACAATCAATATGCCCTGTAAAAAATCAATTAGATGATACATTTCATATTTTATCTATCTACATAATATTCAAAGTAACAACTTACATTTTTTAAGGCATTTCCTACATTGTAAAAATTTACTTTTAAAACCTTGACCACGTTTTGGTTCAGTTATTAAGCATTTCGTGCAAGTATCGAAACCTTTGCCATAATCTAATAATATAGAAGTTTCAATATTTTTATTACTATTGTTATTATTGGCAGTATCATTAAGACCATCGCTACCAGTGCCACTAGTGTTAAGATTAGTTGGCGTAGGAATGGAAGCAGTTGATATCCCAGGTGAAAGGTGTTCAATTGTTGATGCCACCGTTGCTGCTTGTGATGAGGCTGTTCGCTGAGCACGCGATAGATAGTTATCCGATGGATCAAATACTGTCTTTGGTTTCTGTAACAAAAAAATTAGAATTTAGAAACAAATTTGCCCAATGTTTGCATTGAAAATGTTTACAAACCTTAACGCGTCCTGTTGTGCGTACACCAGTTTCGTTTGTTTGATTCTGTTGCTCAGCAGCATCACCTGTAGATTCTTTAGAACGCTTCATGTTTGATGGTCCAAATATTTTCACTCAATGCTTTTATTGCACTTGTTATACTAATTATTTATGTAAAAACTTGTGGTTGTGTTTGGTATATTTATTGTATCTTATGCCGCTGCAATGCTACTATTACTTTAGTGTGAAATACTATGTAGTTTCAAAAACCAAATGGCAAGATGGTCAAGTTAAGATCAATTCGGCTGGGTTCTAGTGAAGCTTATATACCTTTCAACTCAACCTGGGATATTGGGTTATTGAATTACAGTATTAAGTGTTTTTCTTAGGAAAATTAATTTTCCTACCACATGATCTTATGAGCGCTGGATGATACTGAATGGTTTCAATTGTTAAAATATTTGAATATATTCAAAAATATTATACTTTAATGGCGTGATAAGAGTTGCAAGCCGCATACAACACAATGTTGCACACAGTGTTGAAAAAACACCGAAGTAGCTTAAGGGATGGAAAACACAAAATTGAAAAATCATGAAATTCACTGTGAATGTGAAATAGAAATTGTTACATTTTTTGAAATTTGTACCTTGGTACCTTTAAATTGCAACTCGATCTTGTGGAGAGCAGCCTGTTTATCCTATCCTGACATTATACATAATTAACTAGAAATTTCCAATGTTTTTAAATATTCTATAAATGAAGTAGGAAACGATTGATAAAGATTATAATTGCTGTGGCTAAGGTATTTTTTTGTTTTGTTTAAGTGTTGATTGATCATTGCTCATAAATATACATAAACATACCCTCAAATTTCTAATTTTCTAATATTGATTTATGAATAAGCATGCTTTCAACAGTTACATACATATAATTATTTGTGTCCTTCATACAAGGATTCACTTCACAATAAAGGTCTTCTATATTTAAACAAAAGTGCTGGACAGTTGTTACGATGGAGGTGAAATTAGTTTCTTGTACGAAGCTTGAGCTTTGGTTAGTGGATAAATGTGATGATCATCTTGATAGGCAGCTTTAATTGGGCAAGAGCTAGAAGCTTCCTGATCGGAAAATTGTATATGGAAATTTGATAACTTGTTGATGTTTGAGATACAAGCAGTGTTGAACAATGAATGAATTCCTTTTAGATAATATTTTGTACAATCAAACTGTTGTTAGCAGTTATCGAACCAATTACATTTGAGTGATGAAGTGTATGTCGGTCATCGAGTCATTGGTTTTAGATGTGCTTTACGTTTCCATTGTTATTGTTGTTTTTGTATACAATTTTAAACGCTGACCCAACTAATGTGAGCAGCATGAAAATAGCTCGGCAATATCGAGTTTTTGCATCAAAACGACAACATCATAATAATTCAAGTGGATAAATGGCTCGCAATGTGCTACAGAGTAGCCTGCTTAATGCAGGCTTCAGTATTATCTTCCAGGTGAGTTTGCCGGCTCAATTATGTTTGTTATCGCTGTTTGTTGTTGTTGTTTTTCCCAGCCCCCAAATTAATACTATATATGTATGTATGTAGTAGATGTTGTGATCAGGGCCCGGGCTGGGCTAATAATGATATGAATGAATGAATATGATAAATTTTGATATTATGATTTGATTTTATTGTTCTATTACTCACTCTCTAGATACTTTGTCGTATTGTGACCTTTGCTATAAATGCCTACATCGTACGAAATGTGGGACGTGAGGTCTTAGGCATTATGAATGTTCGTTTGTTGTTGCTTGAAAGCACTTTACTGTTCTTATCACGCGAGGCAATTAATCGTGCCGCATTGAGTGCCAACTCACAAGAACGCGACAAATGCTCCTGGGCGCAATTGATCAACCAAATGTGGCTTACGTAAGTTCACAAAATAAACGGTTATTTTATTTACACATTGTCACTTTTGTATACCAAAAGTTTTGTACATACTTAAATTATATACTTACATATGTATGGATGTATATTATTGTATCAAGTGTAACGAGTGATAACGTACTACATAAGTGATGATCAGGAAGAAGAAAAAATAACCATAACAATAATAATAATATGTATTTTCAGTGTGCCCATTTGTGTTGGTCTTTGTGTACCATGTCTTTATATATGGCAATATTGGTTGTCCAGCGTTGATGCATCTTATATCAGTCAATATCAGTTTGCATGCTATGCCGTTGCTTTGTCATGTGTCCTGGAATTATGCGCTGAAGCACCAGTATTTGTTGGTCAAGTCTTTTGTTTTGTTAAATTGAAAATCATACTCAATACTCTACATATTTTGGTACGATCTATTATATTCTTGTGGATTGTTTTTGATGATCGGAGTGCAGCAATTACAGCATTTGCTATTGCCCAATTGGCCAGTGCTGTGACCATAGTAATGGGACAATATATATTTTTCCTGTTCTATATAAAACGCTTTAATACCTATAGAACAAATAATGAACTAGTTAATAAAACCAAGGATAAACAAAAGCAAACTAAACAACAAGACAATAAGCTGCAGCAGCAGAAGCAGCAATCGAAACTAGATAAAGAACTTTTTGATCAAATGGAAGACTTTCCATTTTATAGTTTATCTGAAATGTTGCCTTTCATAATGACAAATAAGGTAAATGTTACAATGGATATGATATACATATGTATATTTTATAAATAAATTATTATTTTTGTTTAATTTTTAGTTAAATATCTTTAACAAAGAATTGCAAATATTGACTGTGAGCTTTATTAAACAAGGCATTCTAAAGCAAATCCTAACCGAAGGCGAAAAATATGTGATGAGCATGAGTCCAGTGCTTAGTTTTAGTGAGCAAGCAACTTATGATGTTGTCAATAATTTAGGTAGTTTGGCGGCACGATTCATTTTTCGTCCCATCGAGGATAGCAGCTATTTCTATTTTACCCAAACCATATCACGTGACATCAAACTGGCAAAGCAAGATAAAATCAATGTACATCAAGCGAACAGTGTCCTGCATAATCTACTATTGGCTGTTTCATCAATTGGTCTTTTGGCTTTCACGTTTGGTCAAAGTTATTCATACACTTTGTTATTATTCTATGGCGGTGCAGATTTTGTTGAAGGTGGATTACCGCAAAGTCTATTGCAATGGCATTGCCTGGCCATATGTTTTCTGGCTGTCAATGGCATAACCGAAGGTTATATGTTTGCAACAAACACTAGTCGCGACATTGATAAATATAATTATTTAATGGCAATATTTTCTGTTAGTTTCCTTGTACTCTCGTATATATTGACTAGCATATTTGGCCCAGTTGGATTTATATTTGCCAATTGTATTAATATGTTTTGTCGTGTTTGTTATAGGTAAGTACCAATAGTAGCATATAATACAACAACATAATCATATACAAATTAATGTTTATTTATTGGTAATTTAGTACAAATTTCATACGCAAAAGACATAAAGCTGTTGATCTAAAACCATTGTTGGGCCTTGTACCTGGTAAATTCTTTGCAAGTACCCTTGTCATTGTAGGACTTGCATGTAAATATTCTATGGTAAATTGTTAATTTTCTACTATTACTACTACTATAATTAATTATACTTACACTTATTCACTTATTTTCACTTTCAGTATTACAATAATTCACAATTAAAACATTTAGCCTTTGGCTTAGTCTGTGGCATAGTTTGTCTATTTGTTTGGGCCATTGAGAATCGTGAACTGGTGCGTGTTGCCTGGAAATATGCTAGACGCATTAAAATTGAATAGCTTCTAAGTTCGCATAGTTCACATGTCTAGTATAATTGAATTTTCCTTCTAATTAAACAATAAAAAAATGCACAAATTGTATATTTCTTTTTTTTTTGAACAAAAAACAGAAAGAATGATAATTTATAGTTCAATTGAATTATGTATTAGAATAAGTAAATTTATATATGTATGTACTATATTGTATATTAATTATATCTATTAATCTATTGTAATAAAAATCACATTAATTTTATAAAAAAAAAATAACAAGAATAATAATCAGCATTCAACAACAATCATTCCTATGTATGGTGACCAACTATATATGCTGATATTGAACATTTAGTAAAGCAGTGTGTACCTTGTCAGGAGTTACAGGAGTCTATCTAGCCCAGAGAAAGGTTTGTCAATTCCTTGGACACTTTGTGACTCCGTCTAGAGTAGAATTCATGAAGACTTTGCAATAACAGCTATAAAAGTTCTGATCTGTGATCACCACCACTAAACATAATTGGTCATGAGTTTTTGTAGAAAAGGACAGCAAAAAAGTAAGCAGTTGATCAGCAATAGTTTACACTTGAAGATAAATATGCAACGTACACCTACAAGTCAGATTTATCACTGCATGACATAATGGCGGCAATCCAAAACGACGAGACGTTGGCTACAAAGGACAAATGACATCAAGGAAATCGAAGAAGTGAAGACAGAAAACAAAATGTTAAAAAGAGAATAGTGAATTTAAAGCCAAGTAGAGAAGATGACAGAAAGGAGTTATACACAGAATGGTCAACAAACATAATGAAAAGAATGTGATCATCAAAGGACTCTTGCTTAAGTTAGCAGTTGAGAAATTATTGTAGTGCTATGTAGGGAGACTCTCAAATTGTAACATATCAAAGTGCGTGAGGCAAGGCGGTTATTTGAGAAATATAACAAAATTGGAGTTGTTGCCGAGTTAAGAATCCTCTAAAATGGCAAGTCACATCTTTAAAAATACAAGAATGCTTGCAGTATCTTGAATTTTTATTGAAAGGGGACCTTAACTCGGAGGGAGAGACAAGAAAACAAAAAAGTACTGATGCATTAATAAAAAGTGAATTTTTACTTTAGAATAAGTGCCATAAGATAATGGATAAGGAATGACAGTGTGTATCAGCATTGGTGGAAAATGGATGGCATTCAAAAAAGCAAAAAAGGACTGATGTGTGAAGGCTAGCCAGTCACCTACTAACAAAAACCAAACTTCAAAACCCAAAAGAGAAATGAATACAAAAACTTTTACTATGTAAGAACCATATAAATGTAATATATATTTCTTTTCTTCTCTAAACAAAATTATGTTTGACCAAAGCTTCCAGTCTTTTTAATGGTAAATAAATGTGAAATAATATTTAGTTGTTTTATATAAACAATTTCACTCAAATTTATTATAAGAATTGCACATATTATTGTATATGGGATCATAATCAAATTATTTATTTATTTATAAAATAGATTATAAATTTCAAGAAGAAGCCTTAAGGCCTTAAGCTTACTTAGTGTAATAAGATTATACAATACAGGTGAGAGAGGATAGCAGTTTATATGAAGAAAATGTAATCTAGTGCTAAGTAAAAAGCCTCTGAGGGACCTACGGAAGGTGTAAGATATTTGCCTTTTTTAGAAAATCGGTGATTGGATAGGGTATTATCACGGGAAGGTTCCAATAATGCAAAGAGAGGATTAGAGTTGTGTAAGGATTGAATTCTAAGATTGTTGAAGAAGGTGCAACTTGCGAGGATATGAAAGACAGATGTGTGTAAAGATTAATGTTACACAATGGGCAACTGGGAGAAATTGAGCTGTCAAAAATATGTTTCTGAGTGAGAAGGCGTAATCGAATGAGTTTTGAAAAGTATGAACGGGGGAGTGTGATGTCAAAAATAAATGTTACCAAAGTCATATAGAGATTTGTTTAGGTCCCAGATGGATTTACGATTGTGTATGTAATGGGATTTTATATATATATTTAAGGATGTAAAGCAGCCAAAGATTCTTGCCACATTCATAATCAAGTTATTCAGAGTTCTTTTTAATATCATTTATTTATATAAAATTGACTTATAACACTGTGGAACAAATTCAGGTTAGCAAAAGTTAGGTCCATTCTGAAAGTGGCGGGTGAAAATAGAGGCTAAATTAGAAGACCCGTATCGCGCCGTTTGTTTATGTTAGTTCGAATTTTTTTTTAATCGACCTTCGAAGTTTTGCAGTCAAATGCCGATTTTCAGCATATTGCTTATATAGTTTTTTGGCTATAACTCGTCGACTAATTGATATTTTTTCGATCTGTAAACGCCAAATTATTGCTAGAGACCTGTGCAACAATTGAATTTTTTGAAAAAATTGATTTTGAAAATTTTTGGGGTACTTATGAAGCAAAATGTTGGAAAATTTATTTTTTTTCATGTTTTTTGAAAATATTTTTTACAAAACTAAGTCTTTTTTGCTTTTTCTGTGGTCTATAATATGCTTCTCAGTTTCTTGAATAAATTTCATTTGCAAAAAAAATTGTCTTAGTCGATAATTTGCGCTTTAGGCATACAATCATAATACAAAACTTGCTGTTTTTGAGCTCAATATTAATTTATTTCTCATTTTTTATGTTCTAATTTTATTCAGTGTTGGTTTTGAAGAAACATTAAAAAAGAAATTATAAAAATATGGAAAAAAATATAATTTTGAAATGTTAGTAATGAAAAGTTTTAAGTACAAAAATAAAATAAATTAAATTAATGATTTGTTCAGTTGCCGTTTAGCAGGCGGCTGTGGATCAACATCTCTGCTCTCTCTAATATCTTGGTCATCGTCATCATCATCAGAAAGATCGATAATTTCGTCCAACAGATATTCTGGATTTTCATCTTTGTCTTCCCCTTCTTCCTCTTTTTCCTCGTCTTCCTCTTCTTCAAAGGTGTTTTTATACCACCAACAAATTTCAGCGAGTATTGCATCTGGAGATTTCTTTCCTCTGTACCTGAAACGAAAATAGTTTTCAATCGTTAACATGTTTAAATTGTGCACTCTGGCGTTTACAGATCGAAAAAATATCAATTAGTCGACGAGTTATAGCCAAAAAACTATATAAGCAATATGCTGAAAATCGGCATTTGACTGCAAACTTCGAAGGTCGATTAAAAAAAAATTCGAACTAACATAAACAAACGGCGCGATACGGGTCTTCTAATTTAGCCTCTATTTTCACCCGCCACTTTCAGAATGGACCTAACTTTTGCTAACCTGAATTTGTTCCACAGTGTAATCTAAAGTTACAAGCTAACAAGCTGTGGAGTACAAGCATCAATGGCTATCGGCTCCGTCGGCGGTATGAGTCTTTTTAATATCTTTAATGTTCTGATTTATATATATGTATGTACATATAAACATCAACGATTTTAACACAACTTTGTAAATAAGTACATTTCTTTTCTAAAATTAAAATTACAA